>CM055117.1:491954313-492246813 GCA_029206835.1 Rana muscosa | reverse complement strand
CACAAAGACCATGCAAAGACAGAACTGGTGCTTTTTGTTAGTATTTATTAAAATGTTCATTGCTAAAAAAAACAACAACACATGTAGTTGTATGATATCAAATTCTTTTTAAAAATAGCCTTCTAATAGCTATTATTTGACCAAAAAGAAACCAGGTGTTTATACCAAGTATAGTAATATAAAGAAAAATTGTAAGTAGCTTAATTTTAATTAAAAAACAAAAACAAAGCAAAGGCTCAGTTGAATGGAGTGGTAACTACATACAGCATCAAGGTTATGTCTGTATAGTGGACAGAGCTAAAGATTAGTTGGCCTGGGTTATGTACCTTTAAAAGATTTATGATGAAAATATGTTGCAGGTCTATTTGTTGCTATACATGCATATATATGTATATGCCATTTGGCTCACCAGGGGGTATTTGTTTCCTTATACAAAAAAAAGTCTAAGCTTTACTAAGGTGAAGAAATCTAATAGTGAGTACAGTTGTAGTATTCATATCCATTCCCATTGTAAGGGAAGAGAGTGAGAGCACACTGCTTGCATCTGTAAATTATTATTTATCTTTTTATTTTTTTAAATAGTAACATGAGGATCATTTACCACCTACATCATGGCAGGTGATTTAATAAAGGGTGTCATTTTATGGCAAGTTTGTAAACATTTGTTAGCTTTAAAGACCCAGTCCTTTTTGGATTTTTCAGGTTTTGGTAAAGAAGATTATCAAAATTAAGATAACTTAGAAAAATATTGTACTCTGGGGATTCATTTTTCCAAATTCATAACATTTGATTTCCTGCCCAGCCACACTGTAGGATTCCGCAGGCAGTCTCTACTAAGCTTGCTTTATCCTAAAATGACTGATAACATAGAACAGTTAGCTGTACTTATCTTCCTAGCCAGCCTCAATACAGCAGCAAGCATGCTAAGGTTTGTACACATATAGGACATTTACATACACATTTATGTATAATGTTAAAAGTTATTTTACATTATCACAAATGAGGCATCACTGAGTAGATACTGCAAAAATACATTTTTTCCTTTTTTACTTTTTGACATTTGTGAATTGTGAGTGATGGGCAATGGAAAAATGCTTTTGCTGCAAGTGAATAACTAAACTCTCAACATGGCTCTGTGCTCTGTGCCTTGACATTGCAAAGCGTTATTCAACATGGCCACACCCACAACATTTTTTTTTTATTACAGCGTAATATTATTTTGATCTCTGATATAGAATTTTTATTTTTATTTTTAAATGTGTGCATTGCTGCATATGCAAGCAGTTTTTTTTTTTTTGAATGGTGACAGGTTCCCTTTAATAAATCTATAGGTACAATAATACTATAATATTTAGATTTTCAATAGCCTTGCCTATATATACACATAAGACTGTCCCTTAGTGGTAGCTCTTTTATTTAGTTATTATATTACATTATTATATTGCATTATTGCATAAGTGAATTGTGAATTGTTGCACGTGCAAGCAGTTTTTTTGCATTGTGTCAGGTTCCCTTTAATATAGCTAAAGGGACAATAATACCATAAAATTTAGATTTTCAGTAGCTTTGGAAAAGTAATATATTAGTCTATATATACACATGTATGAATTTTCTTTAGTGTTAGCTCTTTATTTAGTTATATTACATTAATGTGCAAATTGATTTTTATTTGATATAAATACAACAGGGAAGGTTGAGAACCTATGCTGTTTTTCTTTTTTTTTTTTTTACTACTATCTATGGCTCAATTATCTGCACTTACTTAGGCTGGCTATACATTATACAATTTTCTTACTCAATTTCCTTCAACTATGTAGTGTAAGGGCCTGCCTAATTTCATGCAAATTTGGGCTTACCCTGGTTTTGTTATATCTAAAAGAAACTTGTACAAGAAGATTGTATAATGTATGGCCAGCCTTACTATCCCAGTGACAATGATATCACCAGACAGGAAGAGAGGGAACATCTTCAACAAGGAGACAGACAACAATAAAAAGCTCACAGGGGTTCTAGCCATTCCTTACTCCATCTTAAAAAACACATTTTGTTTTTTGTGTTTGATCCTGAATCTTACATGTTTTCTAAACCTAAACTAAAAAAAATAAAATAAAAAAAAAAATATATATATATATATATATATATATATATATATATATATATATATATATATATATAAATATATAATTTTAGCTGGGCATTCACTTAAAACCATGCCAAATCAATACATGTAACCATCAGTTATACTTTGTATAACATAAAATATGAGGGCCTACCTCCACAAATCTATTCAGACAATATTTGTTCAGGTATATTTTTACACTACCCAGTTGCTGATAATTTTACTGATCTGAAAGATTACATTTTGAATAATCTTGAATAATATCTCCTAGTGTGTGTGGCCATCAATAGATTTGCCCCTGTAGTTGGTTTTACAGGTCCCCCAGTGCTACAGTTTCATGATGACATCATGCCAAATCTGAAGTTTAGTATGCTGATGCTGTTCTATGATGGGCCAGGTGTTAATTGTTCTTTTTTACTTCTAGATGGATGACTCTGGAATCAGTTTGCTGGACCAGTCAGTGATAAAGAAAGGTAAGTTCTTGTGCTGCTATCAATTACATGCCATCTCATCAGTCCAATAATGTGGCATGTGCAGTTGTTCCCACTGTAAACTATTGTTCATTTATTCTCTTGGATTTGTAACACTTTGGGGTTGATTTACTAAAGGCAAATAGACTGTGCACTTTGCAGAGTGTAGGAGCACTCTGCAAGAGCAGTTGCTCCAGAGCTTAGTAAATGAGCACAAGCTCTGCTGACTCCCATCTCCCAATCAGGTGCAAGCAAAAATGCTGTTTTATTTCATTTTATTTTCCTTGCATGTGATTGGGTATTGTTTGCAAAGTGCAGCTTTACCTCATTTGCTAAGCTCTGGAGCAAAGTGCACAGCCTATTCGCCTTTAGTAAATCAATCCCTCTGTGACTATGTTGAAGAAATAGGCTATTGCTGGCCATGGTTGTAATAAAACAAATGTTTAATATACTAAATGTTTTAGTTAAGATATCATAATGATCATTTCAATCTACAATTAACCATTTTTGTCAAAAAGAGACAAACTGTCCTCTAAGAAAATCCAATCAAATTAGAAACAAATTGTATCATATTTTGCATCCAACAATTGTCTCCAAGTGACTAGATGCTTGGAATCATCAAATCAATAATTGACCATTTTTTTATCGTTATGTGTATGGCCAGCACAAGTACAAAGATTCTCAGGTGTCTTTTTCTCATGTCAGCAATTTAACCTCTTGTTAGCAACTCTTTTAAAGCTGTAAGTGAGCTAACGGTCAACAACAGGTTAAATCTCAGAGCAGCAAATCTACCCACTGCAGTTGAAACACTACAACAAAAAAAAATCTCACTTTTCTTTAAGCTACTATTGTAACTTGAGCCTAAATCTAGCATGTCTCACCAACAAAAGCCGACTTGGACATGTGGCTATTGAGTAACGTGGCACGTATTTTGTAAGCCTGTCATTGTCCAGACTAGTGCTACCATATAACAATACATTAGGGAGAAGTCATGTGTAGTATGACTGTTTCAGTCATTATAGAGTTTGCATTTACTTCTTGAATTAAAGTGTATTTCTCGGAAGAACCCTTTTTTAAACTTGGGATAGAGTGTAGAAAGGTTAGACCCTCGTCAAGTTTTTATTGCTGTCTGTGCCCCCACTGTTTGTCTTGCTAACCATTTCCCAGATAACTATAGTAAGGCAGAATTGTTTGGGTTGTCCACAGAACAAGAAATTTACCCAATGGTACGTAAGCCACAAAAAATAAAGTGGCAGAACTTTAATCTATTCCCTACTTTATCCAAAACCCCAAAAAAGTTTACACTTTACTTACTTTACTTGCTTTAATTACTAAATCAAATTACTTTAATCAACTGTGGAAATTCTGTATTCAGTGCTGTAGTCTAACTGTGTAGATGAACAAGTTGTTTAAGGATTGTGAAGGTTGATTTACTAAAACTGGAGAGTGCAAAATCTGGTGCCCCTCTACATAGAAACCAATCAACTTCTAACTTTTTTTATGTCAAAGCTTAAAGCCCAAAAAAACCTGTAAGACAAAGGCATAATGAGCCAGTATGCATTGCATACTAGCTTCTTATGACATTTTTTACCTTAGAACGATGCCTTTCAGAGATGCCCGGACACCACTGATACAGCTGACATTTCCCCCGGTGTTTCTTCTGGATTTGCGGGCTCCGGTGCTGTGAGTGGCCAGAGCTGCCATGATGTCACTCCTGTACATGCGCCCTGGAGCCGCCGTTTACGGCACGAGCTCTGAAGGTCCGGCACGGTAAGCTGAACCTTCAGAGCGCATGCGCCGATGACGTCATTGGCTGCATGCATTCTGAATATCTCCTAAACTGTGCAAGCTTAGGAGATATTCACAGTACCTACAGGTAAGCCTTATTATAGAAGATGATTGGCTACCGTACTGAGCTGCACCAGATTTTGCACTCTCCACTTTTAGTAAATCAATCCCTTTATGCGCTGTGAAAATGTCTAACTCACACACTATACAATCAATATGTACAATGTCTTTTAAATCTGCCATCAACTATGTAGTGGAAGGGCCTATTTAATTTGCTTTCAATTAAAAAAATATCCTTTAGGTTTGTCCCCATATATATAGTTTTGGTAAATCTAAAAGAGATTGTACAATCAGACTATACAGTGTATGACCAGCTTAAAACTCACACAGTTTAAAAGGAACAGATGAGTGCCCTGGTCTAAGCGTAGCTTAAAAATACATTTATTAAATGAGAAAGACAAATGGCAAATCGAGAACTAAAAAGTGTCATGAATCATCTTCACTGCTGTCATCTTCTGCAGTTTTATATTGTGTTATATCCAAGAAAATATGTGTAATTACACACACACATATATATATATATATATATATATATATTTATTTATATATATATATATTTATATGTGCAAACTATATATAGTAAAACTGATCTCTTTCACACCTTTTTTTTACAAATTAGAAAATAAAAAACAGAAGCAATATTATGTTGCGTAGGAAATACTTGAAACCAACAACCAGCATGCTACTTTTAACTTTCACACTTTCACTGCTTTGAAGATGTAGTGTAAATATCATCAACATGAAGAAATACACATTTAAAAGAGTGTCCAACTCTTCTGGTGCTCCACGGAAGTGTAGTACAACACTGCTCTGTCCCTGCACATTGCAGAGATTTATTAAACATGGCAGAGCACATACAGTACTGAAGTTAGTATTAAATAGTAGCTTTCATCCAGACAGACTTATGTATGTCTAATTAGTGAACTGCTACAGGTCTAAACACTCTTTGTTTGGAGACAGAGTCCCTTTAATTTATGTTTTATTAATGCTATCTTTCATATATTATTCATTAGAAATGTTTTCATACTCATAAGGTAGACAGCACAATATTTAGTAGATTAACTCTAATAGGAATCTTGTTTTTCTAAGTGAATGCCTTCATATCCAGTAGGCTGCTGAATTCAGGGCTTTGTCATTTAATGCGGGTGGCTGGTAAAGTCCTTATTCCATAAAAGTATAGATTAGATATACTTTGTAATAAAATATTAGACTGGTGGTGGCATATAGTATAATAGTTTGATTAATCTTCCTGGGAATTTTGCATATAACACTAGTTCACCATTGACAGATTATTTTAGTATTTAGCACAACTAGTTAGCAGTAAAGATTGACATTTTATAGTTTCATTGTTCCTTAAATATCTACATTAGAAATGGTCTTTGGATTTGCTCAGCATTGTATTACTGCATTGTTATTAGGAATACTAATACAATATCGTTGTCTTTGTTATTATCATAGCGTTACCTGTAACCTCCTATGTTATGTGCACACAGTGTGGTTGATTTACTAAAACTGTTGGATTTTCCTTTTTGGATATTTTCTGTTGTACACAGTGAAAAAAACGTAATAAAGATTTAGCAAAAAACAAAACAAAACAAAAAATGGAGAGTGCAAAATCTGGTGCAGCTGTGCATGGTAGCCAATCAGCTTCTAACTTTAGCTTGCTTTGGCAAAAAAAAAACCTGGAAGCTGATTGGTTTCTATGTACAGCTGCACCAGATTTTGCACTCTCCAGTTTTAGTAAATCAACCCCAGTACTGTATAAAGCAAATCAAAGAGATTTGTAGAGCAGGTTCAGGTACTAAATAATTAACTTGCTTAAGACCCGGTTCACACAGGGGAGACTCGTCAGGCGACTCAGTCGCCTGACGAGTCGCGTCCCACTCTGTTCAATGGAACCGCTCTAATAGGACTCAGGTCGCTCAGACTTAGAAAAAGGTTCCTGTACAACTTTGGGGGCGACTCGGCACGACTTGCATTGACTTCTATACAGAAGTCATTTTGCAAATCGCCTCTCAAATCGTCTTGAGATCGCGTCGCCGCGTCGCCCCCAAAGTCGTACCGCCCCAGTGTGAACTGGCTCTAAAGGTATACTGTTGCCGAGTAAACAACAGTGGAAATGTGAATATGTTTCAACAGTATAAATTGAATTCTAGTGCTTGTCTTTGCAGTAAGGAATGCATCTTTAGCTGCACACAGGCACAAAAAGCGGGATTTACTAAAACTGGAGCGTGCAAAATCTGGTGCAGCTGTGCATAAAAACCAATCAGTTTTCAGTTTTTTTGTCAAAACTTAATTGAGCAAGCTGATTGGCTACGATGCACATGTGCAACAGATTCTAAGTGCTCCAGTTTTAGTAAATATCCCCCAAAGCCACAGCAAATTAGCTAAATTAAAGGCTAGTGGATTTATGCTAGATAGGCACCTAATACTATTAGCACCTTTCTTTATAACCCCCTTCTGGAATGCTGCACTCGTGCATAACTATAATCAAAAGTAACTATCTACAGCAACCCCATCATTACAATCGAAATTGGGGCATTTCTGTCTGGGCGCATTGGGGGTGATTACTAAAGGAGTAGAGCATGTTCACGTTGCATATAAATTTTTAATTTGAAAAGCAAATTATCACTTAGCTTTCGGAATGAGTTGAAAATGAAATTCACTTAGCAAAGAAAGCCCAATCAAATGCAAAGAAAATAATAACAAAAAAAAAAAGATTAATGCTTGCACGTGATTGGATGATTCATTTTACAAAGTCAACATGCTCCACTCCTCTAGTAAATTTACCCTACTGGGTGCTCCTATAGTGTGCATAGCTGTAAGGGAATGCATGCTATGTACTAAGGTCATGATTGCATTGTCATGTTTTCCAGTATTGTCAGAATTACAGAATTCCACTTTCATCCAAGTATCATTATACATCTAATGTGGAGTCATCCAAAGTCCACCAAGCAGATGATATTTAAAACAGTTTACATGAGTTCTTGTCACATATCACAGCCCAGTGATAAAATCCTAAATAATAATTACAGTCCAATTTTACACCAATACACTGAGATGGGATGTGGGAAGTAGCATTGCTAAAGTCGCATCCCTACATCATCCCCCTCCACCACTAGCACTGTATGCTTACAGGCGCTGGATTTTAGGGAATACTTTTCCAATCTGTACTGTCTGCTTCAATTTCCTGCCCAGCCGTATGATCAAACCTCCGGCCTCTCACAGGGTCCTGGATTTTTCTATTAAAACTAATTATGGGAGACCAGTCTCATATCCCCAGATCCTCCTTTCTGTTCCTCTGCATTTACTGCCTCATAAACCACTAACAATGTCACAACTAAGGACTTCCAGAAAGCTGATTAGAGGATACTAGCAAAATGGCGGGTTCTTTCAGCCTGTTAACCCTTGTTTTTACCAAGACGGGACATTTCAGGAATACAGCCATCATACCCCCTGCAGAATAACGATTGTCAATAAGGAGGATATAAGAATCCAGAAGGGCTCTTAAGACCTAAATTCTTGGACTAAAAATGAACCTATATAACAAGTGCAACCCAAATATTGTAAACATTAGCACCAAATTGATGTCAGGAAATATGTAGGTCTAGATTTGGCAGTTTGGCCCAAAAGTAATTTGAAAATTGTTCTTGGCTCAGGAAGTATGAACCACAAATGTTTATGGGTTCCTTGTGCCGCAGTTGTGCTGTACTAACTGACTGCATTCAAATACTTCCAGCATAAAGTCAGATAATTAAATCATCTATTTTGCCGTTGTTTGTACAACATTCTATCGCTGTATATTTTTTTCATTTCTATAGATCTGTTTCAGTAAATATTTGATAAAATTAAAGCTAAAGTGAAGGTGTGAGTAAATCGGGCAAATAGAGACATAAAAAAAACAAGAGAGACGGGAGCGTGCATACGGCACACAGATGGGTCTATTTAAAGTGGAACTAAACTAATCGATTTAACAGTTTCCAAAACAGTGGAGGCATGCTGTGAATAATAACTGTAACATTTGCCTATGTTCTCAACTGAACTATCAAGCTATCAAATGGCTGGTGTCATAACTGATCACCATGGAAACCACAATCAAACAGAGGCTAAGATGGCAGCTTCCTTGGCTGAAAAGGATAGGAGGGTTTAATTCCACTAGAACTAAACCCTCCTATCCTTTTTATCCAAGGAAGTTGCCATCTTAGCCCTTGTTTAATATGTAACTGCCATGATGCTGCACACTTCAGTTATGACACCAGCCATTTGATGTTTTGACAGTTTGGTTAAGGGCACAAGCAAATGTGACAGTTAGCATGTTGGGAATGTAAGACCCCTTTCACTCTGAGGCGTATTTCAGGCGTTTTAGCTCTAAAAATAGCGCATAAATAACGCCTGAAATACTCCTGCCCCAGCATTCTCAATGTGAAAGCCCGAGGGCTTTCACACTGAGGCGATGCGCTGGCGGGAGGAAAAAAAATCTTCTGCAAGCCGCATCTTTGGAGCGGTGAAGGAGCGGTGTGTATACCGCTCCTTTACCGCTCCTTCCCATTGAAATCAATGGGACACCGCGGCTATACCGCCCGCAAACCGCTGCTGTAGCAGCGGTTTGCGGGCGGTATTAACCCTTTTCCGTTAAAACCGCACCACTAGCGGCTGAATATCGCGGTAAAAACGACGGTATAGCGGCGCTAAAAATAGCGCCGCTATACCGCCAGCGCACCTGCCCGCCCCAGTGTGAAAAGGGGCCTAACTGTTTTTTTTAAACTGTTAAATTAATGGGTTTAGTTCCCTTTTAAGGCTCGGCTATATTTGAGATTTTCCTCTCTAGTTAGCATGAGACGCCTGCATGTTGACCATTGCATCAGATTAAATCAATCAGGCTGTTAGCTAAATGAGTATTAAATGTTCACTAAGATAAAGTCCTGTTCACTTCAAATGCCTAATCATGGCCAAAAAAAACTAAGATTTTTGATTGCACATGATTGGATGTTTGAAGCGAACACAGCGTCACTTTATTCACATTCATGACTTCCTTTAGTAAATCAACCACCTAGTATTGCAAATTAAGCTATTACTAAAAAGGAGTTAAAATGTATCTAAACCTAAAAAGAAAACATTATTATATTGTGGCGCACCAGTCCTTAGATGAAGTGACTGCATTCATTTTCATTTACCAGGCATTTTCGTCAAATACAGAAAATACTTCTTGATCTTGCCAGAAATGCAAAGTCCTTGTCATATCCTGTGAGTTTACAGATAGCACAAAGAACCTTCTCTTTATTGTGTAAACTATAATTCCCTTCAGTCCACAATAAAAATAAAGATGAACAAAGGCAGACATATTTGAGGTTTAACCATGGTTCCCTCCATAGATGCAGTGGATACATTAGTGTAGGCAGAGGGTACAGTAATTGTATTATTCACACAATCATATGGTGAAAATAAAGGAAAGAAAGTCTAAAAAAATAAAACTAATAGGAAAACAAATGCAGACACCAGAATATTAAAGTCACTCAAGACATAAATAAAATGCTGCCCTTTGCAAGGTTACCATGCATATTCACATATACATATTGCTAATATTTTGTTGCTTATAGAAGGGGTCTTCAAAAATATTTAAGAGTTAAAAAAAGTAAACAAAAAAAAAAGCAAAAAATGGAAACTTATTGAAGAACCCTTGTATAACCAATTGTTAATTCTGCTGTTCCCATGAAGATGTCCTTATTTCCTGTGGCAGTCCAACAACGCCACTCAGCCACTAGTCAAATGGCTGATCCCCCAAGTGTTGTCAGGACCTAGATGTTGCGGCTCTTCAAGATTCATGAATAAATCCTTGTCTATTATGCATGTACCGCTATTTTTTCTGAGATCCGATGAGTTTGAACATGATGTTCATTGTTGCAAAAGGGACATACAAGTCCCTTCTTCCATCCCTGTCACTTCCTGTTTTTAGGTCATTGATTTACCTCTGCTTGCCACTCGCTAAATACAGGACCAAAAATAATAGGTAGCAGTTACATGACTACATATAACAACATGGAAAAAGGTATGCAGAAAAAAATGGAGATTAAAAAAAAAAAGTAAAACATTTTAAGCATTTGGAGTTAATCTGTTGTTTTCCTTCTACTTTATTTTTTTGTGTTTGGGTTTACATTTTTTTTTTTGGTGAATTTTTGCCAATTTTCTTACCTGGAGATCCTACCAGTAACTTCACTTCCTGTGTGTTATGCTGACTACATTAAGCAACTGCCTCACCCCCTCTGTTGACATTGGACTTCCTGTTAGGTCTACACACGCCTCCTGCAGACCTGATAGGCAGCCCAGCAGCCAATGAAACAAGTGCACATGGCATGGTGACGACACTGCTGCTATGTGCAAAGCAGTTGCTTAGCGTTGTCGGCTTGAAGTGCTGTTACTAGATCTCCAGGTAGGAAACTGTGCAACAGTCACAAATTTTTTTTTGCTAAAAATGATACAAAAAAAGACAAATATTTGCTATTACCGTAACTTTGTGCCTATTTAGTTTTATGATATCTTGATTTTTTTTATATTATTTATGAAATATCTTCCACAGCCAATATAAGCATAATAAGCTGTATCTATGTATTTCACTGAATGGATGTATACTGCAGATTCAGTGTAAAATTGTTTTAAAGCAGATGTCAGAAATCTACACTTGTAATGACCAAAATAATATAATATAAATAATAATAATAATATATGTGTGTGTGTGTGTATATATGTATATATATATCAGCCCTCATAAATTCCACTCGCTTGCTCGCATTTTGCGAGTGAATTTTGAGATCTGGCGAGTGTGGGCTGCCTGGGGGCTGCATTTGGGGACACATGGCTGAATTGGGGACACATGGCTGCATTGGCGGGCACAAGGCTGCATTGGGGACAGAAGGCTGCATTGGGGACAGAAGGCTGCACTGGCGGACACAGGCTGCACTGGTGGACACAGGCTGCACTGGTGGACACAGGCAGGCTGCATTTTTGGGCACGGATAAAGTTGTTGTTAATATTTCTTTTTATAACTTAATTCTGCATAAAACATTTAAGTGTTATTTCATGAGATAATTTATGAGGGCGTGTTTAGGAGCGGGGCAATTGGTGGCGAGTAACCCTTGAGGTCTGGCTAAGTAGCTCAGGATTTGAAATTTTGAGCCCTGTATATGTGTATATGTATATATATATATATATATATATATATATATATATATATATATATATATATAAATGTGTGTGTGTGTACTGTACATATATGAACAAGAAAGAAGAAAAATAAATAGTATTGGGAAAACAAAAAAATATGTATATGCAGTATAAATATATATACAATATTTATAATTTTTTTTCCTTATTAGTAAATTAATATTTTGAAATATCAAATCAGATCAATATGATTTTGTTAAATAAAAATTTGATGCAACATTTAACTTTTACTTAGAGATTCATTCCATAGTGCTGTGTATACCAAGCTAAAAACAGGCCCATGTGTATTTATTTACTAGATGTGTGTGTACAGACAGATAAGCTTTGTCATACTAGTGTTGTAAGTCAGACTTTATCAAAGTTTCCTTAGTCTGTCCCAGTGCTTAAAAGGGCTTTCTTTGCCCTTGATAATTGCTTCCAGATCCATAAACCAATTAAACACTTTATAAAGGAAGCACAAAGTCTCTCAAACATATACAAAGCTTATAGAATGTTCTTTATCTGGCTTGACTTATGTACCTATTTTAGCACAGACTTATCCAGGGCCTTGAATGATGGGGTCCTTCTTAAAAGGAGAGGAAATCCTCAGATTGTATCTTCAGTCAAGTTGCAATTGCTTTCTTAACATTCCTTTCTATCGCTGTCACATACTAGATCAGGACCTGAAAAAAAAAAAAAAAATTCATATAAAGTTGTGAAGAGAGATAAATTGCTATATACATTTGATGTACAGTCCTGTTAAGTTATTTTTTTTTAGAAGTGGAGTGATCTTTAAAATTCAAACTTCACATGGACCGACAAGATATGAACATTTTTAGGTCGTGCTATCGATTTAAGTATTAATTCTACTTTTTTTTTACCCTAAATGAAAAACTTTATAGATAACTTATGTGTTACAAATTGTTAAAGATTATAAAAAGTTTTTCATTTTTAAAAAGACAAACCCTATGTAGCAGCCTGATGGTGAGATCATGTAAAAAAGCAGTATTTGTCTTTGCATGCATTAAAATAGTACAGACCCTGTAGACCAATGTGCTGTAGATTAAATTGATCCTCTTTAAACCATTAAAAATAATTAACAAAATTACAAATAATGTATATAATATAGTTGAATATCTGTTAATAAAACCAATTCAATTTTTATCTATTGAGAAAACCACATTACTCTTTCGTCCATGGACCGACACAGCTTCTCTATTGACAAAGTGGGTATTATCCGTTAATTAGGAGTGACTAGGCAGAAAAACTTGTAAAAAGTGTTGCATCACACCTTCTACAGTACCGCCCAGGGGGCGGACCCCCTGGGTATACCCTCTCAGTCTGCACATCGCAGATCAGTTTTTTTCTGTCTAGCAAGGAGTAGGACATGGCTCCCTTCGGGCTCATTGGTCCGGGGAAAAAAGATATATATATTTTTTATTTTTTTGCTACATTTGTTGTTTCCTGCGATCTTCGATCAACTGCCGACTGGGTGACAGGCTGGATCCTCGATCCTTGTAGTCTCCCCAGTTTCGGCCATCGAGCGTGTGCCGACCCTAGCTACGCGCTGGGTTTTCCACGACATGCCCGTCGCTCCACGGGTGGCCGGTGAGCCTACGCTCCAGGGCCTGCATCGGACCGCTCAGCTTCGGCTGACCTTACGGCCGAGTCACAGCAGCCTGGCCGGTGAGTTACGCTCCAAGGCTTGCATCGGACCGCTCAGCTTCGGCTGACCTTACGGCCGAGTCTCACCAGCCTGTCCGGTGAGCGTTATGCTCCAGGGCATACATATGATCGTCCCTTCTGGGTCCAATCACAGCATGCCTGGCCAACAGTCACCTTCCGTGCGCGGACGATGATCTGTTTGGAATGTCTTCCAGCAGAATACATGCAGGATAGGTAAGTAAAACTCCCCTGCCTCGGCTGGGTGATTTAGCTGGACATTCCTGGAGAGATCAAGTAAGTGGTTGTGGCCCCTTTCTTCCCTCTCTCCCTGCCTTTCCCTCCTCCCTGGGCTTCTAGCTAAAGGTTGCTGGGTGCTGGGGGTCACCTAGGGGGTCCCACTGGAGCGGGGCTGGCTGTAACTAACATTTAAAAGAAATGTCATTTTTGCTTACCTGTGTTTCTGTGTCTCCATGCTGTCGGCGGCCATTTTGAGGTGGTCCATGCCAAGTTTGGCCTCTTGTAACTGCCTGGCGGCCATCTTCCTGTAGTTCGGCCACACCCACTGGCCCCTATCAGGTGATCGGCGGCCATGTTTGTCCACCCTGTATGCAGATATTGCCGTTCGGCGGCCATCTTTTTTGTGGGCTATGGCTGCCTGACCTCTATCTTCTGTCGGCGGCCATTTTCTTAGAGCCCACATTATCTTCCATACAGACGGTTTTGGCAACCATTTTGCGAGAGCCTCCGGCCTCTAGGGTGCATTACACTGGCGCGAAAATTCACACAGGAAGTGCTGATAAAAGAAGCAGACTGACACAGCAGCAAGGGGACAGCATCATAGGCGCAGCATAGCAGTACCTATCCAGGGTGGTGAGTCCTCTGGGTAACCCAGCATCTCTGCAGCGCAGGAGGGTGGCCTATTGATATCTTGCCTGGAGCCCTGTGAGTGTCAGCGTGTGGTCAGCATGGCATCTGAGCCAGATGTCTTCTCCCCTGAAACACCAGATTTAGCAGCTGGTGTCCCTGAGGTGTCTATGGACGCTATGTCGGCAATCCTAGAGGCGTTTGCTGCCAGGGTGGAAGCAGCACACGGGAATACAG
Source organism: Rana muscosa (assembly GCA_029206835.1). Classification (NCBI taxonomy): domain Eukaryota; kingdom Metazoa; phylum Chordata; class Amphibia; order Anura; family Ranidae; genus Rana; species Rana muscosa. Next base: position 492,232,413 of record CM055117.1, on the reverse strand, counting down.
GGGGTAATAAACGCCCCCGTCCCCTGCAATCTTCTGGGGATATTTCTGATGCAGAACCAGGTCCAGCTACGGCTCATGGCCCAGATTCTGATGCATCAGAGACTGCAGACCGTGACCGATCGGACAGTGAGGAGGACTCCAAGTCCAGGTCAGTACGCGAGACGGCTTTGGTATCTGACCTTATTACTGCAGTGCGGGATACGCTAAAGTTGGAAAGGACTGAAGAAGTAGCAGATACTCCAGTCCCCTTTGGGTTTCGTAAACCTGCCCGCACTGCTAAGGTGTTCCCTTGTGTGTCTTATTTTGACAAACTCTTATACAAGGAATGGGAGAACCCACTGAGGGTCTTTACAGCCCCAAAGAGGTTTGCAGTACGGTACCCCTTTGAGGAGAGTTTTCTGAAGATATGGACCTCTCCCCCTATAGTGGACCCTTCGGTGTCCAGACTTAATAGAGCCACCACTATTCCAGTAGAAGGGGCTCCTGTTTTCAAGGACCCTGTGGATAAGAAGGCTGAAGCACTCGCTCGCTACCTATACTCAGTGGTAGGCTCAGCAGTACGCCCGGCATTGGCGGGGGCCCTAGTGTCTCAGACACTTACTGAATGGGCAAAATTGCTACTCCAGGGGTTAAAGGAGCGAGATGCTCCTCCTAATGAGATAACTTTGGCCGACCAGTTGGTCCAGGGCCTTAAGTTTGTCTGCGAGTCAGACATGGATACTATTCCCCTGCTGTCAAGAGCTTCGGTTTATGCAGTAGCAATACGCCGCCTGATCTGGCTAAAGGGCTGGTCTGCGGACCAGACTTCCAAGAAAGCCCTATTGGATCTGCCTTTTAAGGGCGACAGACTTTTTGGGGCTTCTCTGGATGACATCATCAAGGATGCTACAGGAGGTAAAAGCACTTTGCTTCCCCAAACTAGCAAGGGTAGGGGACCACGCCAAGGGCAAGGGCCCTCCTTTACTGCACGTAAGCGGTTTTTTCGCCCTCTTAAGGCGACAGGGAAAAGACCCCAGGCCGATAAAGCGCCTGCCCAAGGACAAAAGCGTCCTTGGTCCCGCAGACCCAACAAGCCTGTGGACAAATCTGCGTCCACATGAAGGTCCGCCCCCACCCAGCTCTCGGGTGGGGGGACGTCTTCGCAAATTCGCGACTCAGTGGACTGCTCTAGTCTCCGACAGGTGGGTTTGCGAAGTAATCTCCTCAGGCTACAAGATAGAATTTCTCTCTTGTCCACCAGACAGATTCATCACCTCCAATCTCCAGCTACTACCGACCCGTCGGGAGGCCCTGTATGGGGCGGTCCAGGGTCTACTGGAACGCGGGGTAGTTATTCCAGTTCCAGAACAGGAACGGGGTCAGGGTTTTTACTCAAATCTGTTCATTGTGCCAAAGAAGGAGGGGGTTCGTCCAATCTTGGATCTCAGAGCCCTCAATTGCTTTGTGAAGGTACAAAGATTTCGGATGGAGTCGGTTCGATCCGTAGTCACGGCTCTCCATCCGGGGGACTTTCTGGCCTCCTTGGACATCAAGGACGCATACCTGCATGTCCCCATATACTCCAGACACCAGAGGTTTCTGCGATTTGCTATCGGGAAGAACCACTACCAGTTTGTGGCCCTCCCGTTTGGCCTTGCCTCAGCACCCAGGACGTTCACCAAGGTGCTCGCTCCGATTCTGGCACTTCTAAGACAGCGGGGTATCGCTATCACAGGTTACTTGGACGACCTTCTGCTGAAGGGCCCTTCAAGCTCAGAATTAGAGGTAAGTGTGTCCATTACCTGTCAGACTCTTCGAGACTGTGGTTGGATACTAAACACGCAAAAGTCAGTATTGGTGCCCACTCAACGCCTAGTGTACCTGGGGTTGATTCTGGATTCCTCAGAGGCAAAGGTATTCCTCCCTGTGGAGAAGTTGCAGACCCTCCGGGCTGCAGTACGGCAGCTGACTTCCAGGAATTGGTCGTCACTCCGTTTTTGCATGCGAGTGTTGGGCCTCATGGTAGCCTCCTTCGAGGCGGTCCCATATGCTCAATACCACACTCGAGTGTTACAGAGGGAAGTTCTGTCCAGATGGAACAGATGCCCTTCATCTCTGGATTATCAAATCCGAGTGAGCCACCTAGTCAGGAGATCCCTGGTATGGTGGCTGACAGCACCGGCTCTAATGGCCGGGAAGTCATTTCTTCCGGTTTACTGGATAGTGATCACGACGGACGCCAGCCTTACAGGTTGGGGGGGAGTCTGGGGTGTCCAGTCGGCGCAAGGTCGCTGGACCCCAGAGGAAGCCCTCCTGCCGATCAATGTCCTGGAGATCCGGGCGATCAAGCTGTGCCTCTTCAAATGGTCTCAGAGACTGCAAGGGCGTCCAGTCAGGATCCAGTCAGACAACGCCACAGCAGTGGCATATGTCAATCATCAAGGAGGAACAAGAAGCTCAGCTGCAGCATCGGAGATCGCTCGCATCCTGAAGTGGGCAGAGAGGAGCGTACCGGCACTGTCGGCCGTGTACATTCCGGGTGTGGAAAACTGGCAGGCGGACTACCTGAGCCGCCAGATGCTGGACCAGGGAGAATGGTCCTTACACCCGGAGGTGTTCCAACTCCTCTGCCAAAGATGGGGCACACCAGATGTAGATCTTCTGGCTTCCCGACTCAATCGGAAGGTATTGAGGTTTGTGGCCCGGTCAAGAGACCCATGGGCAGACGCAACGGACGCGTTGGTAGCATCGTGGGGCCAGTATCGGCTAATCTATGCCTTCCCTCCCTTAAGGCTTCTTCCTCTTCTGCTCCGCAGAGTGGAGGCAGAGGGAATTCCAATGATCCTAATCGCTCCAGATTGGCCTCAGCGTCCTTGGTACGCCGATCTAGTACGTCTGGTAGCAGACGTCCCCTGGCGCCTACCACTACGGAAGGACCTGCTGTCGCAAGGTCCCATATTCCATCCTGCTTTACAGTCATTGGCTTTAACGGCATGGCTGTTGAGAACCAGGTACTGAGAGACCGGGGCCTGTCAGACTCAGTAATTTCTACTATGAGAAGTGCTCGGAAACCGTCCTCTAGGAAGGTCTATCACCGCACTTGGAGGGCCTACATCTCCATGTGTGAGGAAATGAAATGGCATCCGCGTACCTATTTGGTTTCCAGAATCCTGCTGTTTTTACAGCATGGGGTAGACCAAAGGCTTGCCCTAAGTACGATTAAGGGACAGATATCTGCCCTGGCTGTCTTTTTTCAGCGACCCCTGGCGACTCACTCTCTCGTGAGTACATTTGTGCAGGGGGTTCGACATGTGGCCCCTCCGGTCCGCCCCCCGTTACCTCCGTGGGACTTGAACCTGGTCCTCTCGGTGCTTCAGAAGGCACCGTTTGAGAATATTAGAGATATTCCCCTGTTGACACTTTCTCAGAAGGTGGTCTTTTTGGTGGCTGTTACGTCAGTTAGACGAGTCTCTGAGCTGGCAGCCTTGTCCTGCAAGGCTCCCTATTTGATTTTCCACAAGGATAAGGTGGTGCTGCGGCCGCAGCCTTCCTTTCTTCCGAAGGTCGTTTCGGCTTTTCATCTCAACGAAGACATTGTACTTCCATCCTTGTGTCCTCAGCCGTCGAATCCTAAGGAGTCGGCGTTGCATTCCTTGGACGTTGTCCGAGCTTTGAGAGTATACATATCTGCTACTTCCCTGTTCCGGAAGTCAGACTCACTGTTTGTTTCGGTGGCTGGTCCCAAGAAGGGCCAAGCAGTCTCATCGGCCACCATCTCTAGGTGGATCCGACAGATAGTAATCCAGGCTTACGCCTTAAAGGGTCAGGCGCCCCCCTTTCCTGTCACGGCGCATTCGACCAGGGCAATAGGTGCCTCTTGGGCTTTCCGACATCAAGCGTCTGTTTCCCAACTATGTAAAGCGGCGACTTGGTCGTCCGCTCACACTTTCACAAAATTCTACAAAGTTGATGTAGGTGCATCTTCGGATGCCTCTTTCGGCCGCAAGGTTTTGCAGGCGGCTGTTTAGAGTTGCAACTCCTCCGTTGGAGGAGTGCTGTTTTGTGTTTTGGGGTGAAGTTTGTTTTTATGCTGTTACCACCCCTCGTTTTTTCTCTGACACTGCTTTGGGACGTCCCACTTTGTCAATAGAGAAGCTGTGTCGGTCCATGGACGAAAGAGTAAATAGGATTTTTTACTCACCGTAAAATCCTTTTCTCTGAGTCCATGGACCGACACAGCACCCACCCCTCCTTTTAAGTTTGTACTGCTTTTTGACGAACTGATCTGCGATGTGCAGACTGAGAGGGTATACCCAGGGGGTCCGCCCCCTGGGCGGTACTGTAGAAGGTGTGATGCAACACTTTTTACAAGTTTTTCTGCCTAGTCACTCCTAATTAACGGATAATACCCACTTTGTCAATAGAGAAGCTGTGTCGGTCCATGGACTCAGAGAAAAGGATTTTACGGTGAGTAAAAAATCCTATTTTTTTTGTGTGCCCTTGTCAAGAGCTGTGTTTTTCTTTTGCATTATTGTATTCTGGCCCTAAAGGTTACAGGTTGAAGGATCATTCTAGAGCTGAATAAGTTCTAGTAATAGCTAGCCTGCCTAAAAATTGTATTGAATGACACTGAAGTCAGCGTTTCCAAGGGTTGAAGGAAAAATAATAATTTGATTCCCCCATTAACACTGTGTTATTTAGGGAATCCCTCCCGCTGCACTGTTGTATTCTGACAGCGGGAGGTTTCCCATCCATCACAATATAATGATTATTACTGGCGGCCATAGCCATGGGCAGTGATCGAACATAAAAATCCAACAGCCTGATTGTACACAAGTCGATTGATAGATCGACTGTAGTACAACCAGCCTGCCCATAGGAATTCAGACATCGATCCGTCTTTGGCCGCCTTAAGGAATATAAAACCCTTGTAAGTTGTTTTTCCTTATTTATTTTTTTGGGGGGGGGGGATTTTTCTTCACTTGCTGTCATGAGACACATCAGAAAGTGAGAGGAGATCCCTCCAAAGGAATAGAAATCCTCTCTTAAGCTGGGCATTCAATAGTAGAGTTTCGAAAGTGCGTAAAAATTTCACTTGCTTTTGCAAAAAAAATTCAATTGTGCTGCTTCGAATTTTGTCATCAGCGTGAAAGCGAATGACGATTTACCCCACAAGCGATTAGAAAATCAAACAAATTTCTACTAGTGTATAGCAAGCTTTATACAGCAATCACTGGAACAGGTGTCCTCTTTGGATGATTTCTGTTATGGTAAGTGCTCAAAATGTTGGATTGTCCCTCAGTCTCCATGACAGATGGTCACCAGCACAAATAGGCCTCTTGCAAACTGCAGCTGGAAAAAGCTCAGTACAGCGTTTTTTTACTGATCTAGAATGCAGCCCATTGTTTACAATGTACAGGCGGTCCCCTAGTTACAAACATCTGACTTACAAACGACTCCTACTTACAAACGGAGGGAGACAACAGGAAGTGAGAGGAAATCTACCCCTAGGAAGGGAAATTCACTCCTGTAAGAGTTATTATGGGAAAAAGGTGTCTCCACTGATGCTTTATCACCAATCCATGTTTCCACAACAACCCAAAATTCTCAAAATCCAATTGTCATTGGGACAGAAAGTGAGGTGAAATCTTCTGAACAGGGGCACAGACAGCAAAACAAACGTTACAGGGGTGTTAACCCTTTCCTATGCTATCCAAAAAGCTTAAAAATATTTTTTTTGTCTGGAGCTACACTTAAAAAATGTACCTGTTCCAAATTACAAACAGATTCAACTTAAAAACAAATGTACAGACCCTATCTGGTTTGTACCTCGGGGACGGCCTGTATCTGTACACACAGGCACGTAAACACGTAAACAAGTAAAAAAATTGAAAAATCTGTGTTCCTGGTTAGTATTTTGCAAATATGTGCATATGAGAATAAATATGAATTAATTTTCCCTAGTTAAATGTATTGCACACGAATGTGTGCAAATATGCGCATAAATAAGCATGCATATGCGCAAAAAAATGCCTGAAATGACATCCAAAAAAGCAGATGCTCAAACACCAGTAGTACTGTGTACCATAGAGAGGATGAAGCTTCCTAAAAGGGACACAGACAGCAATAAAGAGCTTGGAGATACAGAAAGAACCGTCAGACCCAAACTGGTTGAAAGATTCCAAGATAATTTTACTTGTTGGTTATAAAAGTCATATAAAAAAAGACAATATGCAATATGTTTGGAGACAACACCGCTTCCCCTTCATCAGGGCTACAAAAAAGCCTTCATGAAGGGGGAGTGGAGTCCCACCCATAATGTATTGGCTATTTTTATAGGACTTTTTCAGTCAAACTGTAAGTTTATAAATATAAATGTCCATTTCTGAGTATAGTCTTCAAATACACCAATGTGGTTGCAGTGTGATACAGACATGTGACTATTAGTGAGGAGGTGAAGGCTTCATTGGAGGCCCACAAAATGTTATAGGGATCATGTGGTTGGACTTTGTTTTTCTGCTTGTGACTTGTAACTGAAGCATGCTTTACTCACAAGTCGGCACATTTCAATTTACTTTTATATTGTAGCAGGGATAATTTACGCCTGACTGGCGTTGCTTTGGTCACAGCCAGTCTCGTTCAGACTTATTCCAGTTGTTTACAAAGTTCTTTATTTGTAGCCAAAGGCAGATCAAATGCATTCCCTGCTCTTGCACCTACTCTGGGACTTTATTTGGCACTCCTCTGACCTGGCCTACGTTCACAGCGCTAATTAATATCGATGGCACAAAATTTAGGAAGAATTTCGTTTCATTAATATGAATAAAAATCATTATAAATAATAAAAATAATGATACAAAAGAAAAGTACACTCTGACAGGAAACGTTTATCATATTACAAGCATAGACAAGCCTTTATGTAAAAAAAAACTTAGACATGGCAGTTGAAAAGCATGTGATGTGCTACTCAAACACTGTGTACTGCATTCATAGTAAACACAAGTGTCATCAATACCTTACAGTATAGTATTGTACAATACAGGCGGTCCCCGGGTTACAAACAAGACAGGGACTGTAGGTTTGTTCTTAAGTTGAATCTGTTTGTAATTTGGAACAGGTACATTTTTAAAGTGTAGCTCCAGCCAAAAAATCTGCTTTTAAGCTTTTTGGATAGCATCGGGAAGGGTTATCACCCCTGTAACATTTTTTTTGCTGTCTGTGCCCCTGTTCAGAAGATTTCACCTCACTTTCTGTCCCAATGACAACTGGATTTTGAAAATTTTGGGTTGTTGTTTATAAAGCTTCAGTGGAGACACCTTTTTCCCATGAGAACTCTTACAGGAGTGAATTTCCCTTCCTAGAGGTAGATTTCCTCTCACTTCCTGTTGTCTTGTCATTTGTAAGTCCAGTGTTTGTAACTAGGGGACCGCCTGTATTGAGAAAATAACTAGCCTCTCTACAGGCCTATTTAGTCAGAGATATATATGACTTAGGGCTCATTCACACCATATAGGTACCATTTTTAAAATTACGCTGCACCAAGCAGTACTATGTTCTTTGGTGCCAGCAAATGCATCTGCAAGAGGACAGCTCGTTTTAGTGGGGTGTGAGAAACACGTGGTATGAACTGGTGTTAAATTCATTGACAAAAATAACACTATTTTAGTAGACTAAAATACAACTAAAAGTAAAACAATTCAGATAACTAAAATATGACTTAAACTAAATCATTGCAGTCAGAAGACTATGACAAAAACAAAATCGAAATTTGACGTCAAAATGAACACTGGTGTGAACGGACCCTAAGCCGGATTTATGCTTCCTTTCAGTATATTTGGAGCACAGATGGCTCCATGGGCCAGCCAGCACAGCGGGAGGATTCTAAAAAGCAGCTTGAGAGCAAAGAAGGAAACATTGTTTTGGAAAACAGTTAAATTGATGGGTTTGGTTTCTCCTTAATGTGGAAGTAAACCCTCCTATCCTTTAGAGCAGTGGTCATCAACCCTGTCCTTAGGGCCCACTAACAGTCCAGGTTTTATGTGTTACCTTGGGGAGAAGCAGATTAGAATACTGCAATCACTGAGCAGCAAATTATATACCTGTGATGTATTTCAATCATAGGCGTGCACGCAGGTTGTGCTGGGTGTGCCTGGGCACACCCTAATCATCCTGTGTGGTGCCGACTCCTCCTGCTTCCTCCCTCCCCCTGCAGTGCTGCCAGCTTCCCTCCTCTCCACTCCTCTTCCTTTTCTTAATGAACACAGCAAGTGATCTGTACTGATCACTCCTGTCTTCATTCTTAACTGAAGCATAGTAAACTATGTATACTGCAGGCTGCAGAGAAAGGGACTGGGGAATCTCTGTCCTCAGTTTCTTTATCTGTCTCAAAAGTGAGACATCGGGGGTTTGTTTAGACTCTTGATATTTCACCAAAGCCCCATAACAGGGCTCCTATAAATAATAATAATAATAATAATAATAATAATAATAATATTGTAAAAAATTATAATAAAAAAAATGGTAAACAAATTATAAAAAAATTATAAAAATAAAAGACTACTGACATCGTCCACTGCCCTACTGACACCAATCTTTGCTCTACTGACACCGTACACTGGTCTGCTGGTATACATGCAGTGTGATTATGTGATTGTGCTCTGGTGGGCACACCCTAATGCAACAGGCTGCGCACACCAATGATTTCAGTTACCTTGCAATCCTGGCCTATTAGTGGGCCCTGAGGACAGGGTTGATGACCACTGCTTTAGAGCCAAGGAAGCTGCAATCTAAGGCCCCTTTCACACTGGCAAGTTTTTCAGGCGGTTTAGCGCTAATAATAGCGCTGTTATACCGGCTGAAAAAATCGTGCCCTGCAGTCTTCAGTGTGAAAGCCCGAGGGCTTTCACATTGAAGCGGTGTGCTAGCAGGACCGCTCCAAAAGTCCTGCTAGCCGTATCTTTACAGCGGTGAAGGAGCGTTGTGTTCACCGCTCCTTTACCGTGGCTGCCCATTGAAATCAATGGGACACCGCGGTAATACAGCCCGCAAACCGCAGCAATAGCCGCGGTTTGCGGGCTGTATTAACCCTTTTTCGGCCGCTAGCGGGGGTTAAATTCACCCCGCTAGTGGCCGCATACCGTGGTAATAACGACGGTATAGCGGCGCTGAAAATCGCGCCGCTATACCGCCACCGCACCTGCCCGCCCCAGTGTGAAAGGGGCCTTAGACTCTGTTTGATCTACAGTTGCCATGGTGCTGCAAAGTGGTCAGTTATGACACCAATCATTTGATGGCTTGACAGTTCAGCTGAGAGCACCAGCAACTGTGACAGTTATAATTTTTGGCACGCCTTAGGCCCCTTTCACACAGGCTTTCCTTTCAGGCGGACCTGATCGGACACTCCATTGGGGCAGTGGATGTCAGCTGTGACATGTCCGCTGACATGCTGACATGTCCGCCTTGCGAATCCGATTGGATAGGATCGGATGAAAATGAACAGGTGGTCCGGTTTCATCCGATTTCCCCTTAGAGCACAGCAGGGCTCTGACAGGTGTGTCTCAGCATAGCAGAGTGGACGCGGTCCTGTCATCCGCCTGCTCAGCAGGGATCTTCAGAGCGATCCCCCACTGAGCAAAACGGAGTCTGTCGGGCAGAATGCCCGTGTGAAAGGACCCTTATTCTGGGTTCACACCTATGCAAATTGGATGCAGGTTTTCCTGCATCCAACTGGCATAGCAGGAGATTGTGACCAGCTCTATATACGGGTTCATACATCTTTGCAGCAGCTCATGTGCAAATTTTGGGCTGTTTCAGGTCCGAATTCAGCCGCTGCGTTCTCAAGTGTGAACCCAGCCTAAAAGTGTTACTAAACTCAGGACCCTGCATTCCCTACATCTGGTCTCCCATAGTACACAGAACAGGGAAATGCAATTATTTTAGTAAATACAAACTGCTAAATACTTTTTCTCCTCAGCAGTATATAGCAGTCTTGTAACTTCTATCAGTCTCCGGCCAAGCACCGATTAGAACTTGTAGGAGGTGTTTTCATTCTCCCCTGATTGTCCTATGAGGCTGCATGACTCCTGACCCTCTGTTTGGACAGTGCTGATTGGCCCTATGCCAATTACATGCACCCTACCCCCCAAAAAACAAACAAAAACCTCTAGCAATACACACCAAACTGAGCATGTGCAGAGTGCCTCCTGTTCTACTGGATTGGGGACATTAAAAGATGGAGAGGATCAGAGAAGACAGGATCACACAGTCTTTTTACACAATGCAGAGGATTAACCTCTTAGGTTCCACAGTCTGTATAACAAGCATGCTTTATTGCATACACAGACTGATTTTACTGTTGTGAGTTTTAACACTTCAAGTGTATTTTTTCGGGGGAAAAAGTTAATACCTGTTGCCAACACATCAAAATGCATGTTATATGCGTTTTAATACGTTGCCATGGGCCTCCTAACACAGTAAAATGCATAAAAAAATGGACATCTATTTTTCAAAACACACTGCGCTGCAGCACTGTGAAGGGAACAGATATTATCTTTATTATGGGATATCACAACACATGCAATTTAGGATGCTGGTATGCATGCGTTTTTAACACACGCATTCCAGCCTGCTAAATTGTGATACCCCATAATAAAGATAATCTCTGTTCCCTTCTCAGTGCAAATGGGCCTTAAGTGTTGTGACTATAGATGGCTTAAATCTTATCATTTCCTATGGGTTGGTCCCAACTGGTACACCAGGGTAACATTTATATCACCTATTTGATTGAGAGTTTTATTCACGATTAAAATAAAGAAAATGTACAACTATTTTTGTTCCCGCTCGTTCATATTTCCTGCATTATATCAGAGGATATCACTTAATATAATAGTTGGTTCTCTTTATTTCCCCCGGAGGCTCTTGTTAATCGGAGCCCCTCCCCTGACAGATGTAGCGATGCCAATGGCGGAACGCAGAGAGAGAGGGAGTTATTTCTCACATTACACAAACTCCTGGGATCAAGATGTATCAATTAAAGCAGTGCGCACAGCACCTGATGTAATGTGCCGGCCTCCTCCTACTCCCAGACCATGCTGAAGTGTTCAGCTAAGTGAAAATAATGCATGACACATACAGTGCATAATGACGGAGGGCACCCTTTCACACAAAATAATCCTCACTAGTACACAATGCCTCCTATGGATACATAAAACACAGCTTACCCTAAACATTCACTTCTCATGTAGCAATGTGTGGCAAAGAACTGTTCCTTATCATACCAAAGTGAAAATTTCACTGCTTGATATGGTTAATACCATTCTTTCAAATGAATCTGACATTTTTAGGGCTGTACATTGTGCACAATTATTTAAAAAAAAATCACATCTTTGTCATTTACAACGTAATCTCTTTTATTCTTATCTTGAGAATGCAGGTTAGAGGGAACCTTAAAGTGTTACTAAACACACAACAGTAAAATCAGTCTGTACATGCAGTAAAGCATGCTTGTTATACTCACTGCGGAACCTAAGGGGTTAATCCCCTGCATTGTATAAAAAGGCTGTTTGATCCTATCTTCTCTGATCCTCCCCTTCTTCCACCGTCTCCAATCCATCTCCTGATAGAACAGAGCCTTGGGGGCAATATTTAAGCCATCTATAGGCACAACACTAAAGCCCTGTACACACGATCAGATTTCCTATGGATTCTAATCCGATGGATTTTTCCATCGGAAATCCGATGAAGCTGACTTCCATCAGTCTTGCCTACACACCATCAGTCAAAAATCTGACCGTCCCAAACGCTGTGACGTAAAACACTCCGACGAGCCGAGAAAAATTAAGTTCAATGCTTCTGAGCATGTGTCGACTTGATTCTGATCATGCGTGGGTTTTTTGTCCGATGGAGTTCCACACAGACGATCGGAATTTGCTATCGTTTTTTTTCCCATCGGATAAATTTAAAACATGTTCTATTTTTTCTCACCGATGGAAAAAAGACCGATGGGGCCCATACACGATCGGTTTGTCCGATGAGAAAAGTCCATCGGACTGTTTTCATCGGTAAAACCGATCGTGTGTACACGGCATTAAAGAGGAAGTAAAACCCTCATGGGTTTTACTTCCTCTTTTGCTCCCTGCAAAGTCTACCATCTAGCCCATTATGTGACACTTACCTGCAAACGATTCCAGCTCTGTCCCCTGTGCAGGCTGCGTGCATCCTCTCGCCCCTCTTTCTTCCGTGGCCCGTGGACTCCGAGTCTGTGATTTCTCCGGGGGCCGCGTGACGTCACTCCCGCACATGCACGCGGGAGCCGCCGGAAACGGCACAGTCCAACTGAAGCAACGGCACGACGTGACATTGCTTCAGTGTGCATGTGCCAATGACTACCGGGGGATATCTTCTAAACCGTGCAGGTTTAGGAGATATCAAGGGTAGCTACAGGTAAGCCTTATTATAGGCTTACCTGTAGCAAAAAGTGGTATTTAAGGGTTTACAACCACGTTAAGGCCCATTTGGACTGAGAAGGGAACAGGTATTATTTTTATTATGAGGTATCACAACACATGCAATTTAGGATGCTGGAATGCATGTGTTAGGCATGGGCTGAGTTTGGTGTGTATTGCTAGAGGCTTTTTTGATTTTTCTTCGGAGCATGCAAGTGATGAGCACAGGGCCAATCAGCACTGTCCAGACAGAGGGTCAGAGGTCCTGCAGCCTCATAGGACAGTCAGAGGAGAATGAAAACTCCTTTTACAACCTTTGACCAGGGCTTGGCTTGATACATATAGAAGCCACAAGACTGCAGTTTATATTTACTAAAATAGTTGCATTTCCATGTTCTGTGTACTGTGGGAGACCAGATATAGCGAATGCAGGCTCCTGGGTTTAGTAACACTTTAACCCCTTGGTGATGGCTCCCGCTGGGGCGGGGCTTGTGACCATGTGATCACCATGATTGGCTGTCGCGGTGGTCACATGATTGAAAAACTCTCAATCATAAGAAGGAGCTTTTCATGAGCCGCTGGCCACAACAGACAGGAGTTGCTTTACATACCTAAATATTTAAATGAATCAACCCACCCTTGCTGTACTATATAATGTCTTGGGAAGGTGACAAAGGTTTTTCGTGGACTACAGTTCCCCGTTGGTGACCCCTGCCTAAGCTCTCACTCCTACAGACATTATTAAAGTGGTTGTAAATCTCTGTACTCTATAGTGTGTACTTGTCTCACTCCAGTGAACTAAAGCCTCGTACACACGGTCGGACTTCCATCGGACTTTTCCGTGGATTTTTGTCCGAACGGAGTTGGTCGGGAACACCCAATAGCATACACACGCTCTGACTTTTCTGCAAACTTTCCCAAAACTTTATCCAACATCACGTGGTTTTTCTACTCTTTTCTGCTCTTTACCGCCACCCTTTGGTCAACTTCTGCTATTGTTGGTTGATTGTAACATTATTTGTTTTGTCTATCGGACAAAAGTCTGATGGTTTTCTGTACACACGGTCAGACTTTGCTCCATCGGACTTTTGTTGGGCAAAAGTTTGTCCGTTTGCAGACCCAACATTTGTCCGATTAAAACCAAAAGAAAACAAAAAAAGTTTGTCCGATGAAGCGTACACACGGTCGGATTGTTGGTCCAACTTGCTCAAAATGAAGTTTGTTGGGCAAAAGTCCGACCGTGTGTACGGGGCTTTAGTGTCATTTCTGTCTGCTGCTTTGTTCCTCTGCTGAGTCACTTCTGACAAGTTTTCCTGACACCAAGAGAAAAAAGGTGACGGGGAGGATTCTCCAGCACACAACCTGTGATTGACAGACTAAGCTTTGTTCATGTGTGCTGTGTGGAAAGGGTTGTTTTCTTTCCCTCCAATCAACTCTCAGAACGCTTCTCACTAAGCTCTGCAGTGTGAAATTTCAGCTCCCCTTGTTTTATGACAGCTCAGACAAGCTTTATAAATTCTGGATTTTGAACGGATGTAGAGAAGTGAAAACTGCAGATAAACAGCTAATTAGTTACAACTAATGTAGGAGGGTATGTTTCATTTTTGTGTATCACCTGAGGCCAGTGACTTAACTGGGTATATGTAAGGAATTACAACCACTTTAAGTGACATTACCAGCTTGATTTCAACAGAATTGTAACTGCATTAAATAAGTGTCACCACTTTATGAATGACTAGCCAATGTTTCAAAAAAGGTATTTGTATATATTTGCCTAGTGCTGTTCTTGCCCATATACCAACAGATCCAGATTTTTTTTTGTAACTGCAAGAAGACAGGATCTTTAGTAGATTTAGGCTAATGTCAGACTGGTGACTTTGCCAACCATAGTAACAAAATCGCCAGTGTCAGAAATGTTAAACGGCTGGCTGTGTGCGGCTATGGAATTACTCCCTCGCCAGCTGAGAAATCCTGCAGCTAGCGACTGCGACCAATTGACGGCGGCAGGATCATTAGCGGCAGAGTCACCCGTTTGCCATCTTAGCCATACAGGGCCAAATTTGGATTCAAATTGCACAGGGAACAGAAAGGCTTGCACAATGACTGTATTTACTAAGAGGTGACATCACGTAACTGAATGCCTGTGATAGCACAAATAGTCACAACACAGTGATTTAATGGTGGGCACTTCTGCCTTGCAGTACTGGGGTCCTCAGTTTAAATCTAGCTTTGTCTTATTCCATTAGAGTCTGCATAGTGAAACCTCCTGTTAAAAACGTCTTATTTTGTGAGTTAGAAGTCTGAAAAAGCCCGTCGGTGATCCGAGCGGCAGGGGAGCCTGTTATTGTGTTATTAAAGATGGATCGGAGTCATCTGGTGTAAGAAACATTGAATTAATTTATTTCACCAAAAAAAGACATGTTTCATATCAGGTCAGGGTGAGTGCTAGTGCAAAGTGGGGAATTCAGCTGCAAACCCTGTTAAAGCTCAACTCTATCCAAAATATGTATTTATTTATTTCGTTTTCTACTGTTTACACTTTTCATTGACACAACTGTGGTGACTTTTTTCATATGTGGTCACCTGAACAGGAAGTAAAGAGAATATTTTTAACAAGGACACAGCAAGCAGGGGAAGCATAATGCCCCGTATACACGGTCGGGATTTCCAATGGGAAAAGTCAGTCGGAAATTCTGACGGGAAAATTGAGAACCTGCTCTCAATCTATTTCTGTCGGAATTCCCGACAGAAAAAGTCAGATGGAGCATACACACGGTCGGAATTCCTGACAGAAAAAGTCAGATGGAGCATACACACGGTCGGAATTCCTGACAGAAAAAGTCAGATGGAGCATACACACGGTCGGAATTCCTGACAGAAAAAGTCAGATGGAGCATACACACGGTCGGAATTCCTGACAGAAAAAGTCAGATGGAGCATACACACGGTCGGAATTCCTGACAGAAAAAGTCAGATGGAGCATACACACGGTCGGAATTCCTGACAGAAAAAGTCAGATGGAGCATACACACGGTCGGAATTCCCGACAGAAAAAGTCAGATGGAGCATACACACGGTCGGAATTCCCGACAGAAAAAGTCAGATGGAGCATACACACGGTCGGAATTCCCGACAGAATAAGTCAGATGGAGCATACACACGGTCGGAATTCCCGACAGAAAAAGTCAGATGGAGCATACACACGGTCGGAATTCCAGCTACCATTCAGCTACCATCTGACTTTTTCTGTCGGGAATCCCGACCGTGTGTATGCTCCATCTGACTTTTTCTGTCGGGAATCCCGACCGTGTGTATGGGGCATTAGAGTAGTGAAGGGTTTTATTACTCATTGTGTGCCTTCTGGGGAGATCCTTCTCATGCGTTGACAGAAAGCAATGAGAAATCTACCCACAAATGGCAATAAATATCTGACAGGGCTTCTAACACTCACGTATTCTATCCAAAACTAAAGAGCTTGTTTTCTAAAGCTGTAGTTTAGCTTCTCTGGTCTCAAAAAGCAGACTCTCTGAAAGAACATGCTTATCCACTATTCACTGTATCCATGTAGTACCGCTGTCCTCTAGCCCTTGCTCATACTGAATCAGAAGAGAGCAAGAGGGGATCAAGCTACAATTTCTAACTAATTAATGGCTCAGGTTTTATGATAATCTTTATCTGTACATGGCCTTCTTAAACATGCCCCTGCTCCTTCCAGATTCATACTGGTCACCTAGGTTGCCCATCCCAATAAAGGGCTAGCAGAAAGTCTTCAGACTAGATTTGGCAGTTTCATTACTATCATCCTTGGTTTACCACATGGGATCTGTACTGGATAAAAGCCACAGTGTCCAGCCACTGCTCTTGACTTCAGGACAGGCTGACAATGGGGATTTTGTAGGCATGTTGTGTGTTGGCGTTGTGTCCTGCATCCTCAATACTGGAGCTGGTATGACAAGATGACAACACTATGACTGTATTAGGAATCCTCTTCCACTCCTCCATGACGACATCACGGAGCTGGTGGATGTTAGAGACCTTGTGCTCCTCCACATTCCATTTGAGGATGCCCCACAGATGCTCAATAGGTTTCAGGTCTGGAGACATACTTGGCCAGTCCATCACTTTTACCCTCAGCTTCTTTAGCAAGGCAGTAGTAATCTTGGAGGTGTGTTTGGGGTCGTTATAATGTTGGAATACTGCCTTGCGGCCCAGTCTCCGAAGGGAGGGGGTCATGCTCTGCTTCAGTATGTCACAGTACATGTTGGCATTCATGGTTCCCTCAATGAACTGTAGCTCCCCAGTGCCGGCAGCACTCATGCAGCCCCAGACCATGACACTCCCACCACCGTGCTCCAATGGATCCTCGTTAAAGGATTTAAAGTGTACTCATTCCAATTACAGGGCCTCGAAAGAGTCCTGTATTGTTATTTTTCGTCACTACCTCCCCGAGTCGGGAGTGGGTAATTTGCGCGCCTGCTGCCTTCCTTGGATGTGGTAGCCGTTTCGACATGGTTCCAGTAATCTATGTCTTTAGTCTGCTTGTCTTCAGCAAACTGTTTGCAGGCTTTCTTGTGCATCATCTTTAGAAGAGGCTTCCTTCTGGGACAACAGGTATGCAGACCAATTTGATGCAGTGTGCGGCATATGGTCTGAGCACTGACAGGCTGAACCCCCACCCCTTCAACCTCTGCAGCAATGCTGGCAGCACTCACACATCTATTTCCCAAAGACAACCTCTGGATATGACGCTGAGCATGTGTACTCAACTTCTTTGGTCGACCATGGCGAGGCCTGTTCTGAGTGGAACCTGTCCTGTTAAACCGCTGTATGGTCTTGGCCACCGTGCTGTAGCTCAGTTTCAGGATCTTGGGAATCTCCTTTTAGCCTAGGCCATCTTTATGTAGAGAAATAAATCTTTTTTTTCAGATCCTCAGAGAGTTCTTTGTCATGAGGTGCCATGTTGAATTTCCAGTGACCAGTATGAGAGAGTGAGAGCGATAACACCAAATTTAATACACCTGATTCCCATTCACACCTGAAACCTTGTAACACTAATGAGTCACATGAGGGAAAATGGCTAATTGGGCCCAATTTGGACACATTCAAATTAAATTTTCATTTTTTTAGGGGTGTACTCACTTTTGATGCCAGTGGTTTAGACATTAATGGCTGTGTGTTGAGTTATTTTGAGTGGACAGCAAATTTACACTGTTATACAAGCTGTACAATCAGTACTTTACATTGTAGCAAAGTGTAATTTCTTCAGTGTTGTCACATAGATATACATATATAATAAAATATTTACAAAAATGTGAAGGGGTGCACTCACGTTTGTGAGATACTGTATGTGTATATATATATAACATTATGCTGAAGTATTTAGCTAGAAAAGGGGACACATTAAACAGGGTGCATGATTTTAGTTGATATACATTCTAAGCTTCCTCTTGTATTGTTTTAAATCAGATTTTTAACACTCGCTAGAGAAAAATATGTGTGACCTGACGTCAGATGGGCAATATTACAGATCCAGTCTTTGTGTTGCAGTAAACGTTGCTGTCAGTATGAATTCAGCAACATATTTACCACATTTAGAAAAGTCAAAGACAGGAGATAAATGTCTGTTAGTCAAAGTGTAAACTACACTTGCCTGCATTCCAGGAAAGTGTTTTTCATGCCTGTTACCCGGTATTTAAGATCTCGCAGTGAGTATATTGCAGCCTCTATAATTGTTAGACACAATTAAGTTGCTTATCCATTCTCATATTGTTCTTGCATCATCCCCACTCACCGGTCTATATGAGGACATTCATTGCAAGAGACTCTATGACAACTCGATCAGTTGTATGGAAGTATGCTGGTTCATGGCAGAGAAGCATATTGACAGAGAGGACCTCAATGTTAAATTTTTAGTAAACATACATACTGTATTTGCATGTTTTTTTTTTAACACTTAAAGTGATTGTAGATGATCACCTTGTAAAACAGGGATATGCAATTAGCGGACCTCCAGCTGTTGCAAAACTACAAGTCCCATCATGCCTCTGCCTCTGGGTGTCATGCTTGTGGCTGTCAGAGTCCTGCTATGCCTCATGGGACTTGTAGTTCTGCAACAGCTGGAGGTCCGCTAATTGCATATCCCTGTTGTAAAACAACCCAATAAGTTTAAAATAGAAATGAAAGGCAAAACATTTTTGTATAGATATTAAAAATACCTTTATTCCCTTTTTTTTATAAGTGATCACATTCCCTCTGTACTCAGCTGCATTAGAGCTGGGGGGAGGAGAAGCAGTACACTGAGCATCCCAGTGAATGGCTGTGCAGGAAGGGGAGGGGGGATGTTAGAACACATTTGATCATTGGAGGAGAGCAGGCTGATTTCCCAACATAGCTAGAGAGCTGACTGCGGTGTGCTCTTCTGCTTAGTGTGGTCAGTTTTTATTAGGAAAGCAGAGGGAATGACAGAAACACCAGAGACTTCACATAAAGGAAGCAATACAAGGAGAACAGGATACTTTCTAATACAAGTACATGGTACAGCAGCCACATCAGGAATATGAAATGTTGAGGTTAATAAACGCTTTAAAGCTCCTCTTCTTCTTTTGGATTTTTTTTTTTGGTTCTGGAACACATCATAGGTCTCAGAAAGCAGCAGGACCATTCACAAAAGTGCAGCATGGCTTGCACATGCGCAGTGGGAATATGGCTGTGAAGCTGCAAGGAGTATTAACCAGCTTCCCACTATTAACATGCCGGAGCCAGGGACCCAAAGACCGGCGAAGAACCAGCCCAGGTGAGGACGGCACTGGATTCCTGAACAGGAAAAAGAAGTGTCCTTTTATCAAAAGTCAGCATGACTGTCAGTCACTGCTCTCTGCTTTGTCCCTTCAGTGCTCACTGGGGTGCCATGCAGGGAAAGGGGAAGGAGTGGCTGACTTAGCCTCTCAGTGGTGCACTGAGAGGCTGAGACAGCTGCATGTAAGGCATCTGGGTGGATCCCCACATTATTGTCGGGATTCCTTCGGAGTCTGGAGCGGTTATGTTACATCAGCTGACAGCGGGTTATTCTGGGTTACAGGAGAGCACAAGTAAGTGCACTCCTGTGACCCACAAGAGGAGTATGGCCAATATTTCCCTTTTAAACTCTTCTAGCTCTTTTAAAGCCTACTTATCTGGCTCTCAGGCCCAAGACAGTGGTAGATATATTGTTTTGTGTCCCTGTGTGAGCATAATGGTTATCCCCTTCAATAAAATCAGTAAAACCATTGTAACAAAAATGAACCACCCATCTATATATCACTTCATTCTACTTCTAGTGCTGAGGTTGGATTTATTCACGAGGGACAGTTTCAAATGCTCTTTCAAATGTCAGGCAAAAAAGGGGCATTACAGTGGAACCTTGGTTAACGAGTAACGCGGTTAACAAGCATTTTGAAAGATGAGCAACTTTAAAAAAAAAAAATCCTGACTCGGTTTGCGAGTGTTGTCTCGCAAAACGAGCAGAATTCAAGCTAATGTGGTGTGCAGTACCGCATTTGGCCAAAGGTGCGGGGGCGCTGGTAACACTCGGTACGGTTTGGAACCGTTCGGAAATACTCTGAATCACTCGGAAATACTCTGTTCCCGAGTGTTTCCGAGCCTTCAGAGCTCAGCCGAGCTGTCCCCGAGTATTTCCAAGGCTCTATGGTGTCCCCCCACCCCTGGCCACATGCGGTATTGCATGCAATAGAAGTTAATGCGGAACAAATTATCTTTGTTTCCATTGACTTCTATAGGGAAACTCGCTTTGATATGCGAGTGCTTTGGATTACAAGCATTCTCCTGGAATGGATTATGCTCGTAATCCAAGGTTCCACCATATTGTTAAATAATGGCTTTGCTTATATTAAAGAGAGAAAAGGTTGATATTTTCATTTACATTCGGTGAGGTTGCAGATTTCAAATGATAATGGTGTACGCAACTTTGCTTCAGAGCTTGTGGAGAACATGACTGTCTCCATGCAGAATCTCAAATGGTCGCTCTGGATGCTTTAGGGTACCTAATCCTTAACTGGAGGGACATGTGAATGGTCAGATCTGCTGTGCAGAGTTTTAAGAAAGCCACTAGTGATATTAGAAGAGGCACCTAAGGCTGTAAGTGGTGTCATTTTTTTTGTACTGCTAATATCACTATGCAAGACATATAAGAGATAGGGAAAAGATGCCCATGGGCAGGGATTTGTCGTTGAATGATTTCTGCCTTAGGTATACACAATTAATGATACGCTTTAGCACAAGCTGCATCTCCTATATTTACCAACAATGTTAATGGATTATAATAATAAAATAAATCTGGATATGTGGCATGTGTAACATACTGAAAGGACATGAGAAAATCAAATAGAAGAGCCGGCACTGCTGGACATTACATCTGTGATCTTTATTGTAGCATAACCAAGTTAAAAAGACAGGCTAACGCATTTCGACACAAACCTTATTCACAGCACCCATACTTGAAGGACATGCTGCACATTACTTTAGCCACCCAGAGTCTTGTGATGCCTTTCAGTAGCCCCTAAAACCCATGTAAGAATAAATAAAAAATATCAAAAGCACACAGTACTCTCTGCTCCCCTCAAAGGACAAAGATGTAGGATCTGCAGCAGGAACAAACAGTTCTTTGGGAAGAGTAGTGTTAAATGTATTAGCAGATTTGGATACATTAATAAACTGAAGCCAAACTCCAGCTCACACTATACAAGCAGTTACCGCAACAGTTTTTTTCCTTTTGGGATAAAGGATGAATAAATAAAAGCTGATCGTTTTAATCACCCGTCAGTGTTAAGTGGTTGGTCTCATCCTTGTAAACTGATACATTCTGCTTGAGAGTTTGAGCTTTTGAAAAACAGCAGACATGCTGGCTGGATCAGCAGATGAAAACAGAAGAAATAAAGCCTAAAAAAGGAAACGTATAAAGCCGTCACATCTAAGAATTAGTAAGCTTGGTTCTAGTTAGAGAGGGGGACAAGGCAGGGGTGTCCGTTGTCACCCCTGCTTTTCGCTCTTGCAATGGAGTCACTGGCTATCGCCATAAGGGCATCCCCGGAAGTACAGGGCTTCAAGAGGAGGTCGGGAGAGTAGAAGGTCGCAATGTATGCGGATGATATTCTACTTTTTCTAGGGGATACGCAGGCCTCATTGGAGACAGCAATGGGTATAATAGGGGTATTTGGCATATTTTCGGGGCTGACAATCAATTGGGACAAGTCGGCACTTTTGCTGATAAACCCATTGTCACGGCAGATAGCTCAAGTGAAAGTTGTGAGCCAAATGAAATATTTGGGAATAACTGTAACAAGAGACCCAGGGCAGTATACAGATGGAAATTTAGTACCACTAATGACAAAGTTGAGACAGAAGTGCAGAGTTTGGAACCGGCTTCCACTCTCGGTGAAGATGGTTTGGATGCCGCAAATCCTGTATATCCTGCACAATTCCCCAGTATGGGTCCCTAAACACTGGTTTAAAAAACTGGATAGTATATTCAGGGAATTGATTTGGAGGAGGGGAGTAGCAAGGATCCGCCTCCGAACCTTACAGCAACCAAAAGAGAAGGGGGGATTGGCACTTCCAAACCCGAGACACTACTTCTTGGCCGCACAAATGCAGCATATGCGGGGTAGTAACCTATCAGTAGGTAGAGAAGCTGTAAAGGGGTTCATTTTGAATGACACTAGCCATAATACAGTAGTTGAGGCAGTGGAGGCGGACTCCTTTTGTTCTAGGTGTCCCACAGTACAACTAATGGTAAAATGCTGGGTGAATGTTAAGAAAATGTTGGGATACAGTGGATTTTCAGAATTTCCCCCTATATGGGATAATAACAACTTAAAATAACTTAAAGTTATGGGGAAAATTGAAGAATGGAATAGAGGTGGAATACACCTACTGGTACTTCTTTTCAGAGCAGGGAGAATAAAATCATTCCAAGAGATAAGGGAAGAATATGCAGTCCCGATTAAATCCTTTTACAGATACCTGCAAATCAGGCACGCAGTGAACGCACAGTTTGGACAGGGATCACCAGTATGGAACGATATGCCCCTCCTCTGTAAACTAGTAAATGCAGAGGACTCCAGAGGGACGATCTTAGAGATGTACGGGTATATAGAGGAGGCGGATCAGGGAGTGAGATCAGATAATAAAAACAAGGATAAATGGGAGAGGGATGTGGGTCCACTGTCACAGGAACAGTGAAAACGCATATTAGAAACAGGATCTAGAGTGTCACTGTCACTGTCACCTCCTAGATTGTGTCCCATCTTTATCTGATACATAGAGTATATTATACACCCCAAAGGATGTTCCAGTTTGGTAGGAGACAGGACACAACATGTCAGAGATGTGGGGATGACAGAGGCGACCTAGTGCACATGATTTGGAGGTGTCCCAAGTTATATCAGTATTGGAAAGAGATCATAGAGAAGATAAATGTGGTATTTGGGACGGCTCTGCAGCCGGAGGTTAAATTGTGTGTACTGGGTCTCCTGGAAGAAAAGGGGGTGTCAGGAGATACAAACATGGCAATTATAAGGTGTTTGTTTCAAGGAAGGAAACTTATTGCGCAGAAGTGGCAAGCGGTAAACCCCCCCCACAGCGACAGAATGGAGGAAGGTGATAGAGGACATGGTCACTAAAGAGGAATTTATATACACTAAGAGGGGAAATAAAAAGAAATGTAAAAATATGTGGAAACAATGGATAGAAGTGGAAGCACGGGTATCGGATAAGTGAGGATGGTGTAGGGATGAGAGAAAGGGGGGAGTGTAAGGGTGGAATGGAAGGGGGATATATGGATTTTTCTATTTTTTGATACTTGGTGTAAGCATTGTTTATATAAAGGAAAATGGTTGTATGATTCATATGTGGTAAAAAACAAGAATAAAGATGATTTAGAAGAAAAAAAAGAATTAGTAAGCTGCAACATAATAAATGTTTCCTTTTGTGTTTAAAGGGGTTGTAAAGGTACAATTTTTTTTCCCTAAATAGCTTCCTTTACCTTAGTGCAGTCCTCCTTCACTTACCTCATCCTTTGATTTTGCTTGTAAATGTCCTTATTTCTTCTGAGAAATCCTCACTTCCTGTTCCTCTGTTCCACTTCCTGTTCCTCTGTCTGTAACTCTACACAGTAATACGAGGCTTTCTTCCTGGTGTGGAGTGTCGTGCTCGCCCCCTCCCTTGGACTACAGGAGAGTCAGGACGCTCTTTACATTGCAGATAGAGAAAGGAGCTGTGTGTTAGTGGGCGTCCTGACTCTCCTGTAGTCCATCCTGCTCCTCGAAAGCGAATGCCGATTTCACCCCAATAACCATTAAAAAAAGAAAAAAAATCGTCTTGAAAAACTTATACTGGTGTATGACCAGCTTATATGTACAAATGTTTTAGGGCCAGTTCACACCTCATTCAGTCCAGTGCGTTTTTTTTTTCTGAACAAAAACACACGGAAAGTAGGTTATATGGCATAGTTCACACCACAAAGGCATCTGGGGGAGGAAAAAAAGTCCCATGTGCACGAGGCCTTAGGCTGGCCATAGACGGATTGAAATTCAGCCAGTTCAGCAGGAACCAGCCAAATTTTGATCCATCTATGGGCAGGCTGCTTGTACTTCAGTACAACCAACCTGTCAGGTTTTTTTCATGCAATCACTGCCGTCAGCGATCATTGTATTCTGACGCTAGGAAACCTCCAGCTGTCAGAACACAAAAGCGCAGCAGGAGGGATGCCCCCATCAACACTGACAGGGTTGATGTAGAAATCAAGCAATTTTCTTTCCTTCAACCAATGGTTGAAGGGAAGAAAATTGTATACTGTATGCCCTGCTTTACATATGCAATGACGAGTCAAATGAGAGAGAAGAATTGCTAGAAGGAAAGGGAGTTCAGATTGGTGCTTTTGTTTCTGGTAAACATAAGGTCTGCTTCAATGATCTGCCATGATATTATTCTCAAGGGACCTTTATTGGGCCTCTACAGACTTCATCTTTAATTATATGCCTAGGAAACTATGTAAACTCCCCATATGACATTTGATATTACCTCCATAGGTCTGACTTTGGGGCACCAATATTACAGTAAAAATGTAATATTACCACCAGTTTTATACGGACAGATCTGTTTAGGACTAAACTGCAAGAAAATGCACACTGTTATTCAGCAATGAGTTTGAGCAGGAACTAACATTGGAAAAACCCTGAATAAATATAACAATTTAGGCAGGTATGTCATTTTTGTTACCACAATATAACCCAGCCAGGACAGGCGATATACATCCCAAGTATGAAGGAGGCTATTAAGCTTTCGGAGGAGGGATAGGTAATTAGCCTCAAAGTGGGACAAATAGTCTCTAATCAAGAAGACTCCCAAATATGGCCGATTCCCACTGGTATTGGAATGTTTTAAAGAGACTGGAGTAAAGGGGGAGGGAGGGGTATATTCAAAGCTTCCATTTTGGGGGGGGGGGGGGTGACCTGCAGACCTGAAAGCATACCAAATTGAGCTAAGATATTGTTCAAGTTAGGTGGTGAAATAAGCTGATTCCCACATTAATTGTGTGAGGGGCTCTATAATTAAAGGGAATAGAAGAGGAGATAACAGGCATCCTTGCCTAGTACCGTATATACTCGAGTATAAGCCGACCCGAGTATAAGCCGAGGCACCTAATTTTACCACAAAAAAATGGGAAAACCTATTGACTCGAGTATAAGCCTAGGGTGTCCATCTGCATGCCTCACTGTGCCTCACTTTGCCTCACTGTGTCCATGTGCATGCCTCACTGTGCCCATGCCTCACTGTGCCCATGCCTCACTGTGCCCATGCCTCACTGTGCCCATACCTCACTGTGCCCATACCTCACTGTGTCCATGCCTCACTGTGTCCATGCTTCACTGTGTCCATGCCTCACTGTGCCCATGTCTCACTGTGCCCATGCCTCACTGTGTCCATGCCTCACTGTGCCTCACTGTGTCCATGCCTCACTGTGCCCATGTCTCACTGTGCGCATGCCTCACTGTGTCCATGCCTCACTGTGCCTCACTGTGTCCATGCCTCACTGTGCCCATGCCTCACTGTGTCCATGACTAGACTTACATTTAACATGGGAGTATATGGAGAACTGGGGCTACATATGTGGCAAGTTTCGGGTCCAGGGGACCTATGGCCGGCCGGTACCAGGTCCCCAAAGTTACCGGAGAAATTACCATTTAACATGGAAGGGGTGCCTGGCTTTGACAAATCGGTGCTCCCCGGCTGTAGGTACCCCGGACAACAAACTTTGCACACTTGTAGAGGAAGAGTGGGGCTATAAGTGTACGGCCGGCCAGTACCGGGCCCCCAAAGTCCGGGAGATCAGGCGCAAAAAGGTGACTCGAGTATAAGCCGAGGGGGGCATTTTCAGCACAAAAAAATGTGCTGAAAAACTCAGCTTATACTCGAGTATATACGGTACCTTGCATAATGAGAAAAGTGGGGGGGGGGAATTAAAGCCTACTTCACATAGGCCATCAGTGAGTTATATGAGGTTGTGAACCCACCTGAGGAATTTTGGGCCAAAGCCCCACTTTTCTAGAACATAGAACAGGTACGGCCAGTAGACATGTGCAAAAGGAAAAAATTTGTTTCGTTTCGTTTCGTTTTAATTCGTTAATTAATTAATTTCGTTTAGTTAGATTCGTTAAATTTGTTAAATTCGTTTTCGGATTTCGTTTTGTTTTCGACCGAATTCGAAAATCGGTCGCATTCGAAAATATTTCAACCGAATTCGAAAATATTTCTACTGGATTCGAAATTATTTCAACATGATTCGAAATTATTTCAACCGCATTTGAAACTATTTCAACCGGATTCGAAAATATTTTGCGACCCGACTTTGGGTCCACGTATCTCAGGGTCACTTAGTAATAGAAACCCCAAATTTGGAGATGTTATAGTGCTAGTTCTACTGTGTTTGCATACCAAATTTGGGGTTTCTAGCTACAAGTGGCCCCGAGATATGTGGCCCAAAATTCGGGTTGCAAAATGTCATTCTCTGCTGCAGAAAAGTGTTTGACATTTTGCGACCCGATTTTGGGTCCACGTTTCTCGGGGTCACTTAGTGATAGAAACCCCAAAATTGGTATGCAAACACAGGAGAACTAGCACTACAACATCCCCAAATTTGGGGTTTCTATCGCCAACTAACCCCGAGATACGTGGACCCAAAGTCGGGTCGCAAAATATTTTTGAATCCGGTTGAAATAGTTTCAAATGCGGTTGAAATAGTTTTAAATGTGGTTGAAATAATTTCGAATCATGTTGATACTATTTAAAGCAGATTCGAAAATATTTTGCGACCCGACTTTGAAAAAAAAATGAAATTGATTCTAACAGTCTGCAGGAGATCTGCAAAAAAAAAAAGAAGTGAAATGGCTGTTAATAGTCTACAGGAGATCTGCTAAAAAAATAAAATAAATGCTAATAGTCTGCAGGAGATCTTATGTAAAAAATAGTAATCTGCAAAAAAAATTAAACATGAAATAGATAGTATCTATATTCTATTCTATTCTATTGTTTTTCTAGTGTATTCTCTATTTCTATTCTAATCTATTCTATCCAAAGTTAAAATTAATTAATTACATTTTTTTTAATTCCTACTGTTCGAAATTAAAATGTATTCTATTCGAAATTCGAATTTCATAAGATGGTTGCATATTCTTTCTATTTTATTCTATTAAATTATATATTTTTTCTATTCTGTTCTAATCTTTTCTATTTGAATTATAAATTTTGAAAGATGGTTAGTTACTTACTTATATACATCTGTCACATAAAAAAAAGATGTGAAATGGCTGTCATGGATGTCGATCGCAAGGCAAGTACATATGCTGTATGTCATTGTCCGAGTGCCACGTGACCGGCCACGAGTGCCACGTGACCAAGTTGTGGATTGTCACCTGCCACAAGTTATGGGGTTCCTAGCACCAAGTGACCCCCAGATATGGGCGATCTGACAAGTGCTTTTCTGCAGCAGAGAATTAAATTTTGTGACCCGACTTTGAGGCCACGTATCTCGGGGCCACTTATAGCTAGAAATCCCAAAATATTTGGTATGCAAACACATTACAACTGGCACTACAATAACCCCAAATTTGGGGTTTCTATCACCAAGTAACCCCGTTGTAATGCTAGTTCTACTGTGTTTGCATACCAAATTTGGGGTTTCTAGCTATAAGTGGCCCCGAGATACGTGGCCCCAAAGTCGGGTCACAAAATGTCATTCTCTGCTGCAGAAAAGTACTTGACATATCGCCCATATCTGGGGGTCACTTGGTGCTAGGAACCCCATAACTTGTGGCAGGTGACGTGGCAAGTGGACAATCCACAACTTGGTCACGTGGCAGGTCACGTGACACTCGTGGCCGTTCACGTGGCACTCGTGGCAGGTCACGTGGCAGGTCACGTGACACTCGTGGCCGTTCACGTGGCACTCGTGGCCGGTCACGTGGCACTCGTGGCCGGTCACGTGGCACTCGTGGCAGGTGTTGTGGCAAGTGGACAATGACATACAGCATATGTACTTGCCTTGCGATCGACATCCGTGACAGCCATTTCACATCTTTTTTTTATGTGACAGATGTATATAAGTAAGTAAATAACCTTCTTCCAAAATTTATAATTCAAATAGAAAAGATTAGAACAGAATAGAAAAAAAATATAATTTAGAAGAATAAAATAGAAAGAATATACAACCATCTTCTGAAATTCGAATTTCGAATAGAATAAATTTGAATTTCGAATAGTATGAATTCAAATTTTTTAATTAATTAATTTTAACTTTGGATAGAAAAGATTATAATAAAATAGAAAATAGACTAGAAAAACAATAACCTCAAATTTGGGGTTTCTATCACCAAGTAACCCCGAGATACATGGACCCAAATTCGGGTCACAAAATATTTTCTAATCTGGTTGAAATAGTTTCAAATGCAGTTGAAATAATTTTGAATCATGTTGATACTATTTCAACCGGATTCGAAAATATTTTGCGACCCGATTTTGGGTCCATGTATTTTGGGGTTACTTGGTGATAGAAACCCAAAATTTGGAGATCTTGTAGTGCTATTTCTACTGTGTTTGCATACCAAATTTAGGGTTTCTAGCTACAAGTGGCCCCGAGATATGTGGCCCCAAAATCGGGTCGCAAAATGTCATTCTCTGCTCCAGTAAAGTGCTTGACATTTTGCGACCCGATTTTGGGTCCACGTATCTCGGGGTCACTTAGTGATAGAAACCCCAAATTTGGTATGCAAACACAGGAGAACTAGCACTACAACATCCCCAAATTTGGGGTTTCTATCGCCAACTAACCCCGAGATACGTGGACCCAAAGTCGGGTCGCAAAATATTTTTGAATCCGGTTGAAATAGTTTCAAATGCGGTTGAAATAGTTTTAAATGCGGTTGAAATAATTTCGAATCATGTTGATACTATTTAAAGCGGATTCGAAAATATTTTGCGACCCGACTTTGAAAAAAAAAAATGAAATTGATTCTAACAGTCTGCAGGAGATCTGCAAAAAAAAAAAAAAGTGAAATGGCTGTTAATAGTCTACAGGAGATCTGCTAAAAAATAAATAGATGCTAATAGTCTGCAGGAGACCTGGTGAGAAAACTAAATAGATAATAATAGTCTGCAGGAGATCTGCAAAAAAAATAAAATAAATGCTAATAGTCTGCAGGAGACCTTATGTAAAAAATAGTAATCTGCAAAAAAAATTAAACATGAAATAGATAGTATCTATATTCTATTCTATTCTATTGTTTTTCTAGTGTATTCTCTATTTCTATTCTAATCTATTCTATCCAAAGTTAAAATTAATTAATTACATTTTTTTTAATTCCTACTATTCGAAATTCAAATTTATTCTATTCGAAATTCGAATTTCATAAGATGGTTGCATATTCTTTCTATTTTATTCTATTAAATTATATTTTTTTTCTATTCTGTTCTAATCTTTTCTATTTGAATTATAAATTTTGAAAGATGGTTAGTTACTTACATCTGTCACATAAAAAAAAGATGTGAAATGGCTGTCATGGATGTCGATCACAAGGCAAGTACATATGCTGTATGTCATTGTCCGAGTGCCACGTGACCGGCCACGAGTGCCACGTGACCAAGTTGTGGATTGTCTACTTGCCACGTCACCTGCCACAAGTTATGGGGCTCCTAGCACCAAGTGACCCCCAGATATGGGCGATATTTCAAGTACTTTTCTGCAGCAGAGAATGACATTTTGTGACCCGACTTTGGGGCCACGTATCTCGGGGCCACTTATAGCTAGAAACCCCAAATTTGGTATGCAAACACAGTAGAACTAGCATTACAACGGGGTTACTTGGTGATAGAAACCCCAAATTTGGGGTTATTGTAGTGCCAGTTGTAATGTGTTTACATACTAAATATTTAGGGATTTCTAGCTATAAGTGGCCCCGAGATACGTGGCCTCAAAGTCGGGTCACAAAATTTAATTCTCTGCTGCAGAAAAGCACTTGACAGATCACCCCTATCTGGGGGTCACTTGGTGCTAGGAACCCCATAACTTGTGGCAGGTGACGTGGCAAGTGGACAATCCACAACTTGGTCACGTGGCACTCGTAGCCGGTCGCGTGGCACTCGGACAATGACATACAGCATATGTACTTGCCTTGTGATCGACATCCATGACAGCCATTTCACATCTTTTTTTTTATGTGACAGATGTAAGTAACTAACCATCTTCCAAAATTTATAATTCAAATAGAAAAGATTAGAACAGAATAGAAAAAAAATATAATTTAGAAGAATAAAATAGAAAGAATATACAACCATCTTCTGAAATTCGAATTTCGAATAGAATAAATTAGAATTTCGAATAGTATGAATTCAAATTTTTTAATTAATTAATTAATTTTAACTTTGGATAGAAAAGATTATAATAAAATAGAAAATAGACTAGAAAAACAATAACCCCAAATTTGGGGTTTCTATCACCAAGTAACCCCGAGATACATGGACCCAAATTCGGGTCACAAAATATTTTCGAATCCGGTTGAAATAGTTTCAAATGCAGTTGAAATAATTTCGAATCATGTTGATACTATTTCAACCGGATTCGAAAATATTTTGCGACCCGACTTTGGGTCCATGTATTTTGGGGTTACTTGGTGATAGAAACCCAAAATTTGGAGATGTTGTAGTGCTAGTTCTACTGTGTTTGCATACCAAATTTGGGGTTTCTAGCTACAAGTGGCCCCGAGATATGTGGCCCCAAAATCGGGTCGCAAAATGTCATTCTCTGCTCCAGTAAAGTGCTTGACATTTTGCGACCCGACTTTGGGTCCACGTATCTCGGGGTCACTTAGTGATAGAAACCCCAAATTTGGTATGCAAACACAGAAGAACTAGCACTATAACATCTCCAAATTTGGGGTTTCTATCACCAAGGAACCCCGAGATACATGGACCCAAAGTCGGGTCAAAAATATTTTTAGATTCGAAAAAATTCGGATTCGGTTAAATTCGTTAGTATTGTAATTCGGTAATTCGGATGCATCCGAATGTCCGAATAATGAAAAATTCGTCCGAATTTCGATTCGGAACGAAACGAAATGCACATGTCTAACGGCCAGGAAACATTATCGAAAGCCTTTCTTATGTCAAGAGAAAGGAGCATAAATGGTGCCCCCTGATGCTTGGAGGCCTCAACCAGGAGAGCAATTTTTTGTATGTGGTCACTGGCTTGTTTAGTAGGCATAAAGCCAACTTGGTCTCTGTGGATAAGGCCTCCAATGCCTTGAGTAAGTCTGGTGGCAAGAATCTTAGCCAGAAGCTTGATATCAACATCCAAAGGAGATATTATCCAAACGTTAGACCAATGGGTGCCATCTGTATTAGATTTAGGAATCATAGTAACAGAGGCCTGGAACACAAATGTATTTTATATGTCTCCATGATTTTATCCATGTACACATTAGTTTTAGTAAATCACTGCAGAATTGCTGCCACTTAATTCTCAACAAACTGTTCTGTATACGGGTGATGGAGCTTCTACTTATGATCTCTACTGTTAGAGCTAAACTCCAGGTCTTTTGAAGTCTTATGCCGCGTACACACGGTCGGAATTTCCGATGAAAAAAGTCTGACGGAATTTTTTCATCGCATGTGTGCCCCATCGGACTTTTTCCGTCGGAAATTCCGACGGAGTTAGAAATAGAACATGTTCTCTTTTTTTCCGCCAAAAAAAAATTCTATCGGGAATTCCGTTCGTCTGTATGGCACTCCGACGGAGAAAAAAACACGCATGCTCAGAATCAAGTCGACGGATGCTCGGAAGCATTGAACTTAATTTTTCTCGGCTTGTCGTAGTGTTGTACGTCACTGCGTTCTTGACGGTCGAAATTTGGTGTGACAGTGTGCATGCAAGACAGCGTGAACGGAATTCCGTCGGAAAAATCCGTCAGAGTTTATCCCGACGGAAAATCCGATCGTGTGTACAAGGCATAAGAAGACAATGACTTTCCTAAGCCCTGTCTTTGCTTGAAAAGTGAAACAACTAAGCTGTAGAGTGAGAGACATGGAGTTTCCTATTTTTGGAATGTACTAACTAGCATTAAACAGGAGAGTAACATACCAAGGACTCGAAAAACATCATTAAATATATATTTTTTATTGCAAGTAGTGTAAGTGCTCACATTAGATTTACAATCACTTGCAGTCCCTGTGCAGCAGAACTAAAGCCTCGTACACACGGCCGAGATTCTCGTCAGGAAAAAAACGTTGTTTTTCCTGAAGAGAATCTTGACAAGAAACTTGTCCTGGCCGAGTGTACACACATACGATTCAAAAGAACCGCCGTTCTTTTGAATGGCACGAACGCAGTGCCGTCATTGCCATCTTGCTACACCCTATGCCTATGCCTAGGAAGCTACCGTGCATGCGTCAAAGTCATTTTGAGCATGCGCGGGTTTCCACGGCGACAGGTAAGTGTACACATGCTCGGGTTTATCATCGAGAAACAGGCCGACGAGATTCTTGACGAGAAAAAAAAACGCAGGTCGCCTCTTTTCTCATCGGGGAATCTGGGCAGTTTTCTTGACGAGAAAACTGAAACCCGCGTACACACAGCCGGTTTTCTCGGCAAGAAAGCTCTCCCGGCAGTTTTCTTGTCGTTTTTTGTAGAGAAAACCGGTCGTGTGTACGCGGCCTGAGACTGGAGGAGGTATAAACAACACAATTCAGTTGTGCTGCAGTGCATGGAACATGCTGATAGGAAGAGAGAGCAGAGTGACATGAGAGATGAGCTCTTCAGTGTGCTTCTTCTCCTTTTACTGTCCTGCCCTGTTTGTGCTCATTGGTATAACTGTGTAATTCTCAGAACTGGTTAGACAGAAAAACAAATGTGTTAGCAAGGTAAACAGCTCCTATATGTATCTTGTATCTGTAAATGTAGTTGTTTGCCTGGAGTTGAGCTTTATTATGTTCATGTGAGTTTGTCATATTTCTTTACAGTTACCATTCATGTCAACACACATATAGTATAACATCAGTTACAGCATTTTATATAAATACTGCCTACATCTAGAAAAAAAATTGCACGTGTCATATAAAGGCAGCTTCAAAAAGCACATTTTTCACATGAACCATTTTAACACCACAAAATATATTATGTTACATATTACTGAAATATTATTCTCATTGCTACAGGGCTATTTTACATTTAGGCAGCTGATGAGAATCTTGCTAAAGGCCCATTTCTGTCAGAACTCTTCTTCTGCATTATATGGGTGAAAGGTTTCTTCTCATTTCTGTGGAAAAAAGAGGAATGAGCTGTAATTAATGCCCTACTCCAGCCAAAAAATGTATTAGCATAGAGTGTTGAAGGGGTAGACTTTGGGTTCAGCAGGGATCAGATGAATTTCCATCATAGTGTGGTCGATTATTTAAATCTGTCGAAGGAACATGCTGGAAAATTGGTGGGTGATGATGTCATAATGCAATTTCCTCACCCTGGGGGCGGGGATTTCCTCTTTTTTTATAGGATAGAATAAAAAATTCAAGGTTGTAAAAGTTGAGCTGCAGTCAGGTTTTAAGTAAGTCAAACTTCAAACAATCATTGCACTAGAGTGCTCTAATACTTGCCGACTATTGATCTTAAAGCGGAAGTAAACCCATCGATTTAACAGTTTCAAAAAGCAGTTACATTCCCGGCATGCCAGGAATGCCAACTGTCACATTGGTTGTGCTCTCAACCAAACTGTCAAACCATCCAATGGCTGGTGTCATAACTGATCACATGTGCAGCATCATGGCAGTTGAAGATTAAACAGAGGCCAAGATGGCAGCTTCCTTGCCTGAAAATGATAGGAGGGTTTACTTCCACTTTAAATAGAACTATAGGCAACATCTTTTTTTTTCCATTTTGGTTTGAGTAAGGAGGGGTTATAACCCCTGTTAGGTTTTGTTTTTGCCATCTGTGTCCCAATGGGGAGATTTACTTTCACTTCCTTTCCTATAGTCAAAGCAGGAAGTGTGAGGAAATCCCTACAAATTAAGGGAATCTCTTAAGGCCCTCCAGGTCATAAGAACTAGTGTCCACATTGGAAGAATTCCCCTCAATTACTTTTATGGGAAAATCTAACGTTTTTTTTTATTACTTTCACCTTCAATGATAATGGTAAACAGGACCAATAGAGAGGGTGAATCTCCATATTGGGGGCACAGACAGTGACAAAAACCTAATAGGTGTTCTAATCCCTCTCCACTCTATCGAAAACTTAGAAAACAAAAAGAGTTGTCTTAAGTTTTACTTTATTCATCAGATGTCATTCACGACTGTACAGAAATAAAGTTAAACATAAAAAAAAAAAAAAAAATTGGGACTCAATGGAACACTTGTTTTTTTTTCTGCTGTCACTCCTCTATGTTTTTAAAAAAAGTGAGCCGTGTATGACCTGCCTTAGTAATGTTTGTTATGCTTATCTACTAACTAACTAACTAATCAGCCGTATTTATAATTACTGCTGGGTTTTAATTGATTGCTGTAGGCCTCACCTTCCCTTTCCTTTGCTCCAGTTTTAAAATTCATGCTCATAGTGTGCATTACTATATCACAAAGATATAATCAGTGTAATATATTACGTTTTAACAAAGGGCAGCAGAGAGATAGCATTTCTTTCAGCACATTTTTTATTAATATTATTTCCTTTTGACTTATGATCTTTCTCTTCTCACTTAATAGTTCCAATTGCATCCAAGCACAATGGCAGCATGATGTCCTCCCTATCTCTACATAAAGAAAGCCTCATAGGTGGTGTGACCAATCCAAACGAAGTTTTCTGTTCTGTCCCTGGGCGCCTATCACTACTCAGTTCCACATCGAAGTACAAAGTGACAGTGGGAGAGGTCCAGAGACGATTGTCTCCTCCTGAGTGTCTCAACGCATCCCTACTTGGAGGAGTTTTACGGAGGTCAGTAAATATAATACTTAATTTTTATATGTTGTATGCACAGTGGTGTAGTGGTTAGCAAAGCGCTTTCACGTAGCAGCAAAAGGGTCTCTGGTTCGAATCCCGACCACGACACCATCCGCCTGGAGTTTGCATGTTCTCCCTGTGTCTGCGTGGGTTTCCTCCGGGTACTCCGGTTTCATCCCACACTCCAAAGACAGGCTGGTAGGTTAATTGGATCTTGTCCAAATTGGCCCAGTATATATGTGTGTACGACTGTGTGTCCCAAGCGTGTCGAGATCCTACCGGGTAAAATGACCGCACCAGCCAGGCAGATACTGGCTGCAAAAAGCAACTAGAGGTGATTCAGTTTGCATGTGCAGCGCTATACAAGTCACTCATTCATGTATGCAATGTAGCTAATATCTAGAACTGGAAGGAAGAAAGAGAATACTTTAATAAGTATAAACCAGCTTATTGTCTTTGATTGGAAAACTGCATTTTTTTTTTGTTATCAAAGGAAAATGATACTTTTACTTAAATCTAACTTTCCCTCGTCTAAACTCTTGAGTCTTCGATCGACTGACTGGCCAGCTGACTAAGGGTGACTGTGTCTGTTTAGCTTTTCCTTTACATTATCATAGTAAGGTAATTTCCTTCCTAGGAGATGGCCTTATTTTTGTATGGCAGAAAGCACGCAGGAGCATTACTGTTGGTCCACCTGCTCAAAAGGGCTAAGAGGCCACCCTCAGCAGAATAAGCCATAGCATTTGGAAGATGATGATGCGAACATCTGAAGTGCGTTTTAGAGCATATGTAGCTGATAATAGGGACATGTTAAGCATTTTTTTAAAGTTATAGGAATAGCTGTGAAGCTATTAGGTCTCAATTGTGTAACTGTATATGTGTGTATATATTGTGAGGGGGTTAGCTCGGCAGCGGGTGTGTGTGACCCCCGGGATGGGCTCCCCACACAAAAACAGGCCCAGCAGACGGAGCTTGTGGTTTTCAAAATCAAAAAGGTGCGGTTTATTTTCTATTTACAGTGACAAAAACACAGCAAAGCAAAAGAAACATAAACAAAATAAATCCTGGTCAAGTTGACCTCTGACTAAACATACAGGTTTCCTAACTAACAACTGGGATCAGCCTAGTGCTGTCCTAGTCCCTAAGTCCCTGGTTTTAAATGTCCAAGCAAATAGCCACACAGGCTTTGTCTCACCGCACAAGGGTTCACTCTCTCCAGGAAGTCCACACAGGTCTGCTTCCAGGCATGAGCTAACCCCTAATGAAGCTGGGAGTTCTTATAGAGGCCTAAATGAGCTGACAAGCTTCAGCTGGTCTCATCAACTCCCTGTCTGCACGACGCCCCACACTCTCCCTAGAGGTATGAGTCATCCATGAGCCCACTATCCTTGGCTGGGCTTATACAACTCTCCACCTAGTTGTATAAGTCGGCGTAAAGCCTGAATCTGGGCGAAATATATCTACCCCCCTGGATGCAACCAGGTGACTTTACCTTCCTGCTGTCACATACCCCCCCCTCTTGTTTTAACCTCGGGGTTGGAACACCAGCAATCAGGCATTCATGTACTCGAGACAAAGCATCCACATTCCCCATTTGAACGCCAGGGCGATGCTTTACTGTGAAGTTGAATTCCTGGAGGGCCAGGAACCACCTATTCACTCTTCTATTTGTTTCCTTGTTTTGAGCCATCCACTTTAACGGAGCGTGATCCGTAACCATGTCAAAGTGCCTACCTAGCAGATAGTACCGAAGGGAATCTAGAGCCCACTTCACCGCTAAACACTCCTTTTCAACGGTGGCGTAATTTACCTCATGGGACTTCAACTTCCTGCTGAGGTAAATGACTGGGTGCTCCTCCCCGTTCCAGACCTGGGACAATACTGCTCCTAACCCCACATCTGACGCATCACTTTGTACGACAAAGTCTTTAGAGAAGTCGGGTGAGTACAACACTGGCTGGCTACATAAGGCTTGTTTCAAGAATTGGAATGCTGCCTCAGCCTCGGGGGTCCATTTAATCATGACCGACCCTTTCCCCTTCGTCAGGTTGGTTAGGGGCACAGCCTTAGAAGCAAAGTGGGGAATGAATCGCCGATAATACCCAGCGATTCCCAGAAAGGCTCGTACCTGCTTCTTGCTGTTGGGACGTGGCCAACTCTGGATGGCCTCGACTTTGTTGAGTTGGGGTTTTATTACTCCCCTCCCAATGGTGTACCCAAGATATTTGGCCTCCTCCTGCCCAATGGTACACTTCTTGGGGTTAGCCGTAAACCCCGCTTCCCGAACAGAGTCCAGGACTGCTTGCACTTTTGGCAGATGTGAGGCCCAATCTGTGCTATGGACAATTACGTCATCCAGGTAAGCCGCAGCATACTTCCGATGGGGCCTCAGCATCTGGTCCATTTTCCGCTGGAATGTGGCCGGCGCATTCTGTAACCCGAACGGCATTCTTTTATATTGGAACGCCCCGTCTGGGGTTACAAATGCGGTTTTCTCTTTGGCCGACTTGGCCAGGGGGATTTGCCAATACCCTTTTGTGAGGTCAAGAGTCGTCATGTATCGGGCTGTTCCCAGCCGGTCGATCAACTCATCTATGCGTGGCATGGGGTAGGTGTCAAATTTTGTAACTTTGTTCAACTGACGAAAATCGTTACAAAATCGCCAGCTCCCATCCGGTTTAGGCACCAACACAATGGGACTAGACCAATCACTTTGGGACTCCTCTATCACCCCTAAGTTCAGCATTTTCTGTACTTCCTCCCGTATTGCCTCCCGTCGGGCCTCTGGGATCCGATAGGGTTTTAACTTCACCCTTTCACCGGGCGGGGTAATAATGTCATGCTCTACCCCAGATGTTTGTCCCGGCAGCTCAGAGAATACCTCCTTGTTGCGAAGCACAAACTCCTTAACCTCCTGTTGTTGGGGTTGTGACAAGGTGGCTGCGATTCCAACCTCAGGAATCACGCAACCAGTTTGAGCTGGTGACCAAGTGTCTGCGACTAGGGACTCTCTATCCCTCCAGGCTTTCAACAGATTAACGTGATAGATCTGTTCGGGCTTTCGCCTTCCTGGTTGTCTGACCTTGTAATTCACTTCGCTCACTTTTTCCATTATCTCGTAGGGGCCTTGCCATTTGGCAAGGAATTTACTTTCAACCGTAGGGACAAGTACCAGTATCCTATCCCCCGGGGAAAAGGTACGGGTCTTGGCTCCACGGTTGTACACTCTCTGCTGTGCTAACTGCGCTTGGGCCAAATGTTCCTTCACGATGGGCATTACCTGTGCAATTCGGTCTTGCATCAGGGCGACATGCTCAATCACACTCCTGTGGGGAGAACTCTCACTTTCCCAAGTTTCCTTGGCAATATCCAACAGCCCTCTTGGGTGTCTCCCATACAGTAACTCAAAGGGGGAGAATCCCGTAGAGGATTGGGGCACCTCCCTAATAGCAAACATCAGATAAGGAAGTAGACAGTCCCAATCCTTTCCATCTCTATCCACCACTTTCTTCAACATTTGTTTTAGGGTTTTGTTGAATCTTTCAACCAGCCCATCGGTTTGGGGGTGATACACTGATGTACGTAATTGCGTCACTTTGAACAATTTACATAGCTCCTTCATAACCCGGGACATAAAGGGTGTACCTTGGTCCGTAAGCAGTTCTTTACAAATACCCACCCGGCTAAACACAAGAGATAGCTCTTTGGCTATGGTTTTGGCCGAGGTATTTCGGAGAGGGATCGCTTCTGGATAACGGGTGGCATAGTCCATTATAACTAATATGTACTGGTGCCCCCTAGCGGACTTGATTATAGGACCTACCAAATCCATGGCGATCCTCTCAAACGGGACCTCAATGATGGGTAGAGGGACCAGCGGGCTACGGAAATGTGGCATCGGGGCCGACCTCTGACACACAGGGCAGGAGGAACAATAATTTTCTATGTCCTTCATCACCCCCGGCCAATAGAATCTCTGTAATACCCTCTCTCGGGTTTTCTCTGTCCCCAGATGACCTCCAAGAATGTGCCCATGGGCCAACTCCAACACCAACTTCCTGTAAGGTTTGGGCACCACAAGCTGCTCAACGGTTTCTTCTGCCCTTTTTGCCACCCGATACAGTAGGTCCTTCTCTACGCTGAAGTATGGGTAAGTGCAGGTATTATCTGGGTTCACTAACTCGCCATCTATTTTCACTACGTTTTCCCGTGCCTTTATTAGGGCGGGGTCTTTCAACTGTTCTGTGGCAAAGTTTTCCCTGTGAACCTCAAGATCAGAAAACTCCACAGACGGTAGGCTTTCGTCTGAGGAGGTGGGCTCCTCTCCAGTTTCTTGAGTCTCCCCTGCCAATACTGACAAGGGAAATTCCGGAGAGTCCTCACCACTCTCAGGGGAGTTCTGGCTATCACATTCCTGGTACATAGGGGCACCAGTGGGGGGCTCAGGATCATCCCACAGTTCCCAGAACTTCGGAAAATCCCTTCCCACAATGGCGTCATGCGGTAACTGAGATACTAAGCCCACTGGATGAGAGAGGGTACCTTTGGGGGTCTCGAAACACACTGTAGTCACTGGATACTCTCGGGTGTCCCCATGCACACAAATAACAGCTACCTTGCTATTCCCAGAGACCTCTGTTTTAACTAACTCAGCCTTTATCAGGGTCACAAGGCTACCTGAATCCAGCAATACCACAACATTTCTACCATTAACACACATTTTGCATAAATGTTTCTCAGTTCCTCGAATGGCAGTGCATGCGACTGTCGCACACAGCGACTGACGTCTGCCCGTCAGAAAGTCACACTGCATGGGTTCCTCCACAACCGGGCAATTTGCGGCAATATGTCCCGCTTGCCGGCAGCGGTAGCAAACGATCCTTCTTGCCGCCTCTTGAGCCGCTGATTTCCCAGGCTGTTCTCGCCAAACTTGGGGTAGAGCTCCCACCCTCTCACTCTCTCCACCCTTACCCCTTGGAATCATCTTATCCGCCCCTGGGGATGGTCTGGTCTTAGGGTGGAAAGTCCGAGTGTCTCTGGAAGAGGCCGTCAGGTTCTCTGTAGCCAAGTATTTCTCTACACGATCCACAAGACCACCGGCCGTCTCTGGGTCTCCATGGCTTACCCACTTTTGGATGGCAGTAGGAAGAGCTCTCAAAAACCGATCCATTACAACACGTTCCACAATCTCTGGTGCGGACAAAGTCTCTGGCTGTAGCCACTTCCTGCTCAGGTGAATGAGATCATACATTTGAGACCTGGGGGGTTTTCCAAGCTGGAAAGTCCAGTTATGCACACGCTGAGCCCGGACAGCCAGGGTGACACCCAGCCTTGCCAATATTTCAGCTTTTAGCATCACATAGTCTTTTGCTTGGTTAGGCTCTAGGTCATAGTAAGCTTTCTGCGATTCACCAGTTAACAGAGGAGCCACCAGTCCAGCCCACTGCTCCTCAGGCCACTTTTCTCTTTCAGCAGTCCTTTCAAATGTGGTCAAAAATACCTCTGGATCATCCTCTCCAGTAATTTTTGTCAGTAAACGACTCACCCCAAAGGACGCGGTATTAGTGGGACGGCTTTCCTCACTGGTCTGCGGACGTTGCTGCACTACTGCTTCCATTTGTTGTAGTCTCTGCTCTTGCTTCTGTAACAGGTCTATGAAGCGGGCCTCAGATTGCTGCTGGGCTTGTTGCTGAGCTTCCAGACTCTGTTGGTGAGCTTGCTGCTGGGCTGCAAGGCTCTGTTGATGAGCTTGCTGCTGGGCTGCAAGGCTCCTTTGCAAACCTGCATTTGTCTGCTGTTGATTGGCATTTGCTAGAGCCAGCTGTTTCAGTATCTCCTCCATGCTGGCTTAAAAAAAACTGCCTGCATTCTCCACCAACTGTGAGGGGGTTAGCTCGGCAGCGGGTGTGTGTGACCCCCGGGATGGGCTCCCCACACAAAAACAGGCCCAGCAGACGGAGCTTGTGGTTTTCAAAATCAAAAAGGTGCGGTTTATTTTCTATTTACAGTGACAAAAACACAGCAAAGCAAAAGAAACATAAACAAAATAAATCCTGGTCAAGTTGACCTCTGACTAAACATACAGGTTTCCTAACTAACAACTGGGATCAGCCTAGTGCTGTCCTAGTCCCTAAGTCCCTGGTTTTAAATGTCCAAGCAAATAGCCACACAGGCTTTGTCTCACCGCACAAGGGTTCACTCTCTCCAGGAAGTCCACACAGGTCTGC
Organism: Rana muscosa; assembly: GCA_029206835.1. NCBI lineage: Eukaryota > Metazoa > Chordata > Amphibia > Anura > Ranidae > Rana > Rana muscosa. Next base: position 492,191,238 of record CM055117.1, on the reverse strand, counting down.
TTCCAGGCATGAGCTAACCCCTAATGAAGCTGGGAGTTCTTATAGAGGCCTAAATGAGCTGACAAGCTTCAGCTGGTCTCATCAACTCCCTGTCTGCACGACGCCCCACACTCTCCCTAGAGGTATGAGTCATCCATGAGCCCACTATCCTCGGCTGGGCTTATACAACTCTCCACCTAGTTGTATAAGTCGGCGTAAAGCCTGAATCTGGGCGAAATATATCTACCCCCCTGGATGCAACCAGGTGACTTTACCTTCCTGCTGTCACAATATATATATATATATTAATTGATATTCTACTTTTTTTTTCTTTTAGGGCAAAATCAAAAAATGGTGGTCGCTGCCTTCGAGAAAGGCTGGAAAAAATTGGTTTGAATTTGCCTGCAGGAAGACGTAAAGCTGCCAATGTTACTCTGTTAACATCATTAGTGGAAGGTAAGACATACCCAATATGAGAAGTTTATTCTAATCCCTTTTTAGCCTTAAAGTGGAAGTTCAGAAAAAAACTAACACTAAGTCTACTGCCACATCATAAGTTCTAACCCTGTAAAGCAGAAATCGCCATACATACCTTTTCTGCAGCTGATCCGGTCTGGTCTCCAGCGGCAGATGCTGTGTGGGAGAGACAGTCGACAACGGCTGGGAAATGCCTGGGAAGTAACATCACCCATAGAGTTACTAGGGTGTTTCCGTTGTTGGCTGCCTCTCCTGCACACACCTACACAGAGAAGCTGCCACCGACAGCGTGGAACCGGACCGGATCAGCTGCAGAAAAGGTATGTATAGCGATTTTTGCTTTACAGGCTTAGATAAATAAGTCTTAGAATGTGGCTGCCAGTAGACTTAAGCCCTGTACACACGATCGGATTTCCTATGGATTTTAAACCAATGGATTTTTGCATCGGAAATCCGATGAAGCTGACTTCCATCAGTCTTGCCTACACACCATCAGTCAAAAAACCGATCGTTTCAAACGCTGTGACGTAAAACACTCTGACGAGCCAAGAAAAATTAAGTTCTTTGCTTCTGAGCATGCGTCGACTTGATTCTGAGCATGCGTGGGTTTTTTATCCGATGGAGTTACCCACAGACGGATACATTTAAAACATGTTCTATTTTTTAACACCAATGGAAAAAAGACCGATGGGGCCCATACACGATCGGTTTGTAAAACCGATCGTGTGTACAGGGCTTTAGAGTTCGCTTTTGGCTGAATTTCTACTTTAAAGACATTTACGAGTAGAAAACTATATTAACTCTATTATTACTCTATCTTTACTGTATAGTCTATTCTTTATACTGGCATGAATAGCTTGCTGTACCAGGAAACACTTGCATTTCCAGCTCTTGTGTAAAGAGAACCTGTAGGTTTGGGTCCTGGCAGTAGCAATGCCGCATTCAAATGTTTTATAATGGTGGGCAATGATTGTGATGGACCCCTGTACTCCTGAGGAGTATGTCTGCCATATAAGCTTCCCTTGCCCGGCACCAGCACGATCCAAGGTCCCTTAGCCAACCCAGTCACTAGCCGTAACTCAGTGTAGGGTTGATAAAAGCATAAGACTTTTATTGAAGAACAGACACAAGTATATATCCCTGGGGACAATCCCCCCTCCTTGTTGGCATAGAGAAACAGGGCTGGTAAACTTTACATCCAATAACAAGAGGCACAGGTACATTCAAACATTTCAACAAATCTTATGAACAAAAACTGGTCACGCAGCCAACTTTATCAGTGGGAAGGACTTTCCCCTTTCTCACTTTACCTCTGGTCTTCATGTTTGGAACATGCATAATACACTCAGTAAAGAGGGTAGGGTAGCGTTAGTGACCGCATTAACCCCATTGGCCCAGCTGGAAAAAGTGTGGCTTCACGGTCACCCTGTGCCCCTAAAAGACACAGGGTAACTTACACATAAGGGGGTCTGGGGGAGCTGAACAAGGAGTTTCCTGACCTCTCTAAGGTAAGCTGGGTTCCATGGGCCCCCCACCCAAAGTGACTCATGTCACAATGATTTTTCAGAGTTTGGATGAAAAAAATTGCATTTAAAGTGTATCAAAACCCCAAAAGAAAACTGTAATATATTGCAGCCTGCCAGTCAACACAAGAGGTGCCTTTGTTACTTTTCTTTCTTTCAGGTTGTTTTCCCTTTATTTTTATTTTCTCTCAGTAAATGTGTGACTAACACACTTCTTGTCCCTGGTGACTCTACTGTATCTATGGAGGAAGCCATAATTGTGACACAGACTGGACTTCAAACATGTCTGCATTTAATTATCTCTATTACATGGGGGATGATGGGAATAGTAGCTACACAAGATATTGTTTTTGCTACCAGTTCATCTCACAAAAAAGTGTGAAGTGCTTTTCTGGCACCTGCTAAAAATGTTCTTAGCCTGAAAAATAAAACATATATAAGTTTTCAAAACACCATAGATCTTAACACATGATATGTTATTGTGTCTATCTAGGGGAGGCTGTGCATCTTGCTAGAGACTTTGGCTATGTCTGTGAGACAGAGTTCCCAGCTAAAGCTGCAGCAGAATACCTGTGTCGGCAACACTCAGACCCAACAGAGCTCCACACAAGAAAGAATATGCTGCTGGCTACCAAGTAAGTAGCAGGCCTTCAACCCTCCTATACTGTCATGGGGAATGCTCTTTTTACAATACATCTGCCAAATTTTGGCCTGCAGTAAGCAAATGGTTCAAAGACAATGACATTGTGGTTCAAACATCACATTAATAACGGCATTCTGCAGAGCTGTAAGAAAAGAATATGCAAAAAACTTGCCCATAACAAGTCCGATCTTAGGTGCTCCGAAAGAAAAAATAGGATCTGATTGGGGCACCCTGGGAGCTGACCCGTTTTCTTGCCTCCAGTTTTAGGGAATATCCTGATTAGAATTAAACATATTGTCAAGCATAGCGAACCAAAGCAAAAATAATTTCCAGTTGCAGACTAGCTCATTTGACATGATGATAAGGAGAAATGTAAATTGTTGTAATTTATAACACACAACCAGAATACATCTTTCACTGATCAGTCTTCAGTAAACTGAAATTTGATTGACTGGTATGGATTTCTGCTTTTCTCCCATCAGTGTACTATAGTCTTTCTCCACAGCCAATTGTCATGATATAAGCATTATGTAGGGCACAAAAAAAACTGTATATATATTTTTTTCATTAACCTGCTATAATAGGCAACCCTTATGATGGTCATACACTATACGAAAAATCGGCCGAACCCATTTTCGAAAAACAAACATTCGGCCGTTAGAGCAAACGATAGTGCCATCATGTAATGACCGATAAATCATTCAGTGGACATACAGTGGACATAAACTAATCAATTTTTTTTTTTTTTTTTACATATACCTAGTGCAAACAGTTCGGACGGGAAGCACATTAACCTTTCAATTTATCGTTCGTTCGGCAGAAAATTTCCAAATTTGTCCTTCGTTTTTTCGGCTCAAAAACGTCCCAGTGATTTTTGATTTTTTGCCTATTAACTTTCCGAAAAACGAACAAACTGGCCAAATGAATGAATTTCGGACGATTTTTCGTATGGTGTATGGCCAGCATTAGCTACAATAAAATATTACTTAAATATATGTTGATATAAAACGTGTGGGGTCAGCCCAGCAGTTTCCAGTGGAGCAAGGCTTTTTCGCCATGCCTAGTTGGCTATAATTTTGATAAAGTAAACAGATTTTAACAAAGTGAACGTGATTCTTTCTAGTGATGGGTGCTGACTAAAACTCAGGGTAAAGCAACAGATTTATTTAAAAGTATGTGTCCCCCTCCCTGTATATACTCACCTTGCATTTGCTCTCCCTGCTGTTCACTGGATCACTCCCCTTACTTCCATGTGACAATTCTGGGTGCCTGGGTGTAGTGTCCTTAGCCCTGTGTAAGCTCTATCCAGAGAGACTTGGAGAATACATTGAGCTTCTCTTGGTTCTTGTTGGTGAATGTATTGGTGGAGGAGTAAAAGAAAGGTAGCTATAAGCAACTGCACAAAAAAGAGTTCATGCTTTATTTTATCTTCAATGATCCACCAATGCAGTTTGCCAGGAACCTGGTCCTTTCAAGTTATGGAAGTACAAGTGACACTCTACCCTTGTTTCCATAATTCAGTTTGTTTGTGCCTGAGCTGTCAACTGTAAGGCCCAGGCATCACAATGTGGTGCTTAGGGGGACTGGGAAGTACATATATATCCGTGACCAAGATTAGACTTTGTAAATGCAGTTTCCTGAATCTGTCTCCTATAAGAAAAGGCCTACTAACTTTATACAAGCACCCCAAGCACTGTTTACATCTACTGTATAACACAAGTCCAATATAATTCCGTAAAAATAACAGGGTAAAAAAAAAACTTGCTGTACTTAATGCAACTAACAGCCAAACATGTGCAAGACACATGTAGGTAGGTTTAAGCACATCATGATTCTTACTGGTTTTTAGTGATGTCAAAGAAAGTTGGGCAGGGACAAATAAAGAGTCTTGGGTTTAGAAGTCGGCTAATTTCTTTATTAGCAACCCTTCTAGCTTCAGAAATGATGACAGCATTGCTAAATGGTTATAGCCAGATATATATGCTTCTCTACTACTCTACTACTATACTGTGTGTGTGTGTGTGTATATATATATATATATATATATATATATATATATATATATATATATACACACACTCTTATAAATAAATGTAAACAAACATTTAAAATTGTAGTAAAACATGGACGGTGTCAGTAGAGCAGTGTACAGTGTCAGAAGAGCAGTGGATGGTGTCAGTAGGGCAGTGGAGAGTATCAGTAAGGCAGAGATTGGTGTCAGTAGGGCAGTGGACGTGTGAGCAGAGGTGTCAGTAGGGCAGTGGAGAGTGTCAATAAGGCAGAGATTGGTGTCAGTAGGGCAGTGGACGGTGTGAGCAGAGGATGGTGTCAGTAGGGCAGTGGAGAGTATCAGGAAGGCAGAGATTGGTCTCAGTAGGGCAGTGGACGTGTGAGCAGAGGTGTCAGTAGGGCAGTGGAGAGTGTCAGTAAGGCAGAGATTGTTTCATCCTCTGCTTTCCCTCATCGCCCCACAGCTGTACCACATTAGCTGGGGAAACCCCTCTTCTCTGGACACACTGACAACCGTGCAATGTCCACGGGGGGGAGGGGGGATGACCCAGCCGGAGGATCACTCTAAGTATACCCGATTAGCTGGCAGAGAAATCCAGAGCCCAGGAGAAACAGCCTGAATCCAATCACTGACACCCGACTACTGATCTAACTTTCAAGACCGCCGGGGGACAGGAGCACAGGGTGGGTGTAGCTGCACTTTCTAGCCGCTCCCCATTGGAGAGTCCAAAGAAATGGACACAGTATGTGAGAGTGTCTGTTGGACTCTGAACATCTTTTTCCCCATACACAGAGCTGAAGGATGTCTCTGTGATCACTGTACATGCCAGAGACTGCATAGGCGTGCGCAGATGGTGTGACTTGGCACACCCAACGCACCCCGTGCATACACCTATGCTTAGAACATACAGTAGCACTTCAATTTTTTTTACAGGTAACTCTTCTAATTTTTAATGTTGCATTTGATGTTGACCTACTGTTAACCCCCTCAAGATTACATATGGGCTGGCATACCGAGCCTATTCCTGTGGGTTGGTTTGAGATTCTGTGGATTGCTTAGTGTCAGCCAAGCCCAACCTGGCACCCAACACAGTTTACATTCCTTGTGAAAAAAATTGTAATGTACACAATTGTGGTCTGTTATGCTTATTTCATTGAAATTTTATTTAAGCACCTTGCAGTATTAACAGTTATATAAGTCATAGTCATGGATTAAGTGAGAAAGATACCACACTCATTAATAACTCTAATCTTTACCTTGCAGGCAAATTTGCAAAGAGTTTGCGGACTTGATGGCTCAAGACCGTTCTCCATTGGGAAACAGCCGTCCATCTCTTATTTTGGAGCCAGGTGTACAGAGCTGCCTGACTCACTTCAGCCTAATCACACATGGCTTTGGAGGTCCAGCCATATGTGCAGCACTTACTGCTTTCCAGAACTACCTACTTGAGTCACTTAAAGGCATGGACAAGATCTTCATGAACAGCACAGGGAATGGACATTCAACAGGGGAATCTAAACCTTCGGAGAAAGACATTAAACATAGGAAATAAATATATGTGACAGCCACAGTGGGGCCTGGAATGAAAAGATGACTGCTAGACAGCCAAGACAGGTTTGCCCAGTGGTGCACCTGGGAGCTAGACCAACAATTCTGCATGTTTTCAGCGTATGGAGTTTAACATAAAAAACTCTAAGCCTACTGAGGAGGGTTGATGGGAAGACGATGACAGAATCTCACTAAAGTGAATTAAATATCAGCTTTGTTTGCCAGGAACACAGACTACTATACAGTTACCAGACTCATTGCAACACTCTTGCACAGTATGTATGAATATGCTCAATCACAAAAAAAATGGGTCCTCTGTAACATAGGAAGCAGTTATTGCAGGGATCACACACCTCAATCATATGCCTTTGCCTGATCTTCAGTTGTACAACCAAATGTTGACATATATTTTACTTTAACTGAGATATTCAGATTTAACACAAAATTGTATCTATGAAGAATGAAGAAAGTGGAGAACGTTTATGACAATCTACAGTCAGAGTTCTTAAACTCTACCAAACTTTTTTTTTCAGGTGTAAACTATAGCATAAAGGCAGCTACTCGTATTATAATTGCGGTATGGAAATAGTGAGGTTCCTGAACACATACTGTATGCTTTAGGTTTGCTGTGTCAGACACAAGCATGGGAGTAGTTCATACATCCAATACAGCAATGCTAACTTTCTAAGCTGGGGTCCTTAAAGAGTCTGTCCACTTGGTCTACAGTTTTTGTTGTGGAGAGACTCCTATTAAATAAATTATTGAACAGCCTCTTAGGCCCCTTTCACACTGGTGCGGTTTGCAGGCGCTATTGTGCTAAAAATAGCGCCTGCAAACCGAGCCTAAACAGCGGCTGCTGTCTCTCCAATGTGAAAGCCCCGAGGGCTTTTACACTGGAGCGGTGTGCTAACAGGACGTGAAAAAAAGTCCTGCTAGCCGCATCTTTGGAGCGGTGAGAGGAGCGGTGTGTTTACCGCTCCTCCACCGCTCCTTTCCATTGAAATGAATGGGACACCGCGGTAATACCGCTCGCAAACCTTTTTCGGCCGCTAGCGGGGGTTAAAACCGCACCGCTAGCGGCTGAATACCTCAGCAATCCCGACGGTATAGCGCCGCTAAAAATAGTGGCGCTATACCGCCATCGCACCCACCGCCCCAGTGTGAAACCAGCCTTAAAGACTCCAGTGATGAGAACTACCTTCTGGAGTTCCCAGCTTAAATAAATCAACAACGAATAAACATTATATGGTCTTTATTATGCTTGCAAAAATGTTTGGCTATGGTGCACTTAAACTTGTGTGTGTTCTACTTATAGGACCTATATAATACACATCCTAGAAAGTCTCAGTATTAGTATTGGGGAGGCTTTCTTTCCTTAGGCAATAATTTCCTGCCTGCAGTAATTTAGGCTCAATGGATAAAATGTTCATTATTAATCTTCTTTATTAACCAGAAACCAGGGACCACCTCCCCCAATCTGTCCCCTCAAAGATTTAATTAACATAATAATAACACAAATTGTCCCACGTGTACGAAAGCTAAATATATTATCCTACATATTGCCTCCAATAAGTTTTGTCCACCTAAAAACACTGCCATAATTTATTTAATTTTATTCAGATTCATTATATAAAATACAAGACAAGATCAAATAAGTCGACTGGCAGTAATTTATTTCCAATGCGTAAAATAAATGAGCTGCCTGGGTAACTAGCACAATAAAAATCAGATTCCCTATATTAGTCCTCTACACAATGTGAACGTAAAGTTAAAACATTTTTTTCTAGTTTTGGACAGAGTATGGAATGGTTGAAACCCCTGTAGGGTTTTTTGATTGTTGTCTGTGTAATCTTGCCAAGATTTCTGATCACTTCTGGCTGTGTAGGGAAAATAAGAACTGGCCAAGAACTGAGAGAAAATCTCTTTGAAGTTAGGGAGAAATCCTCTCTAAACGGTTATTACCAGGCGACCCCACTGGAAGATTTCCACTCACTTTCTGGTGACAATCAAAAATTCTGGATTTGCCATCACTATCTGTACCATAGACAATGGTCACCAGGAAATAGAAAAAGTAAATTTCCCGGGAGGGGACTCCTCTCTATCAAAGACTAAGGCAAGCCATCGACCAGGGGTCTCAAACTGGTGGCCCTCCAGCTGTTGCAAAACTACAAGTCCCATGAGGCATTGCAAGGCTGACAGTTACAAACTTGACTCCCACAGGCAGAGGCATGATGGGACGTGTAGTTTCGCAACAGCTGGAGGGCCGCCAGTTTGAGACCCCTGCCATAGATGATTTGATTTTCTTTCTTTCAACCACGAGATGAAGGAAAGCAAATTGCTTGATTCCCCATGAATGCAGGCACTATTGTGTTCTGCCGGCAGAGAGCCAGCAGAACACAATGGTTATTGCTAGCGACTATAGCTACCGGCAGCAATCACATGCAAAAAAAAATTTGACAGTCTGGTTATACCCAGTTGGTTTCTTGGGTACAACCGGCCTGCCCATAGGTGGATCAAATCTCGGCAAGTTCCTGCAGAACCCGTCAAGATTCAATCCATCTATGGCTGGCTTTAACCAAAAAAGTTTTGGCTTTAGATATACGTTAAAGGAATAATCCACCTAAAGCTAATATTTTAGTGAGACTCCATAGTAAGGAATAGAGATAAGAACAGGAAGATTTTGGCCTCCGGGGTCCCTCGATCAATTCATTCATTGTCCACTAACAGTGGTAATATTTTTTGGCCGTCTCTTTTAACCAAAATACTGATACTGACCATCTAGTATCAGAAATCACTAATGCTTATTATAATGTCCAATATACCACTATTTATTGACACTAGTCTATTGTTTTAATTTTGCCTAGTGTAATGAGAATGATTCATTTTAAAGATGGCCTCTCTAAAACCTGAAGACCTAAAAAAAAAAAAAACAATACAGCCATTATTCCTACTGAAAGTGATTTTAGCAGTGACTCTGGAATGAAGAAGCTGCTCTCTAATTGTCCTGATGTCACATTGACTACAAGAATGCAAAGCCAAATAAATCACTGTCAGAGGTCAAGAAGGCAGTCAGCCTATTCATGTATTTGACTTCCACATTTAGGAAGGAGGTGAATAAAACATTTATTTATATATTTTTTCATCCGTTATTACAGAGTTAAAGCAAAACAGCTAAATTTGCAGTTAAAATGCATAGACTTTGTGTGAACACTTTTATCTGCCAAATAATTGTAATTCTGATTAGTCACTCCTGTGATTCACACATCCCTGATACGCAGCATAGCAATGAGGATGAGACCACTTTTCACTACTTCAGCTTTTTTGTTTCATTTGCCTGCTCCTTGAATGATTATCACTTCACTGAAGAGGTCCTTCTTTTCTATCGTTCCTCCTGTAAGTTCATATACAACTCCCCTTACAGCTATCAGAGCCTGAAAACATGTTAGTTTGACAGCCCTGTGCAATGCAATGTGATGATTGGTTCACAGTACAGAACCACCTTATTCTGATTTCTGCTTTGTGGGAAATGTTGTACAAGTCATTTAAAGATGCATCTCAGGTAGTTACATTAGCAGTATTTAAAAATACATGTAATACTTTTAATGGGTACATATTCGGATTGACATTTGGATTATTTAATCTGGTCTGGTGTTTCCCTATAAGCAGGGCTTTTTTTCCAGCCAATAGGTGGAGGAACTCCCCTTTTCCGTGCCCCTACCCACCTCCGAGCAACGTCCCTTGGTTCCATCCCCTACCCACCTCCCAGTACCGCCCCTTTTAGACAATACAGAACCAAGTATCATTTTGTGGTGCTAAGTAATTAGTATGGAATTTGGTAATGATATCAAGAAAAGTAGTAAAATAGATCCCCTTCAGCCAGCAACAATAGATCCCCCTAACAATGGACCACCCACAACAAAATTTCCCCCCCAGCAACAATTGACTCCCGGCAGCATCAACAGATCTCCGCACAGCCAGCATTAATAGACTCTCTGGCAGCCATCAAAAATAAACCCCTCCCCCAATAGTAGATCTCTTTCAGCAACAACTGACCCCCGAGCAACAATAGGTCCCCCACCAGCAACACTAGACCTCCTCAGCAACAATAGACCCCCCCCTGCAAAAATAGATCCCCTCCAGCTAGAATAGATCCACCAGCAGTGAGCATCAAAACCCTGCAGCACACCCCAGCACCCCTTGCCATTGCATACAGTCAGTCCAAGAGGTGCCGGTACTGCGTTCCCCCACGTTCCCGCTGAAAAAAAGCCCTGCCTATAAGCAAGAATCCTATTATGAATTATTTTGCATTACTGCTTCACTTCTTTGAGCCAATCCATATCAATCATCTCTAGTAAATTTGAAGTCAAGATCATATCGGGTCAATACCATATCAATCTTAACAGCCAGTTCTATATTTTAATACTTACCCCAAATAGGACAAGCATCTGGCCTGTATACTACTAGCTTAGCATATGCTAAAAGCCAACATAAGCATTTAAAAACACCTGTAGGTGGGGAAAAAAAAAGATATTATACTCTTTCCCCAGCTTTGGTAAAGAAGGGGATAACACCATCCTCCTGATGATGAGATCCTGGGGAATGCTGAGTACTCCAAAACTGGCGAGAAGACACTGCATCACATAGAGATTTGGACTACTCCACATTCCCCAGATCCTGCTGGATGAAGGTTGCATTCAGCTTTGCCTTGGCACTTTGAGCAGAAGACAGGGAAAAGTTTGAGCTGGCCATACACTAGAAGAACAGTGTTTGAACCTTTTGTTTTAAGAATGCTCTTTCTATTTTCTAATCATTAGTAGGGTCAAATCAACATTTGCTTTTGACCTAAATGACAATAAAACTTGAAGGAGCAGGATGGAAAAAATGTTCTCAAATGAATACATTTCTAACAGCGTACAGGGGGTCCCCGACTTACGAACGCCCGAGTTACGAACTTCTCCTACTTACGAACCGGGTGCTGCGGGGACCCTCTGCCATTTTGGGCGGACCGTCTGCTGTTCTGCGCATGCGCGGCCAGACGGAGCCTCGGGAAATGTCGGAAATGGGCGTAATTGGCCGCGCATGCGCAGAACGGCATTCGACGGAACATTGGAAAACATCGTAAATGTCCGTAATTGCCGATCTGCGCATGCACGGCCGACTTACAAACATTTCCAATCTACAAACAGGAGGAAAGTCCCTAACGGGTTTGTAACCCGGGGACCCCCTGTATATGGTTTTTGTTCAGGAGATGACATTCATTCAAAAATCGAATGTTAAAAGCAAATGAAGTGTTAAAGTACTTTCAAACAACATCTAATCATCAAATATGCTGAGATTTCTGTTTATAGGAATATTCCTACAAATATTAGTTCATAAATATACTAGTTTATGGCTAGCTAATACTTATTTATACTTTCTTACTGTTTTACCCCTACAGGTGGTATTTTTAATATTTATTCTGCTTTTCAGAAAGATGGGGGGGGGGGCACTAAATAATCAAACCTTGCCATTTTGGAGGTCTGCTTTAAAGTGTATATAAACCCTCACATATCCCCAGTGAAGTGAACGGCCTCATATGATACACAGCTGAAACAAATCCTCCTACATAAGTTTTACTTGTACTGTATATCTGCAGTCTTTCCCTTTCTATACTCTTTAGAACGTGCACATTGTGTTACAAATCTTTATTCCTGTTTCTGCAGAGAGTGTGGAGTTTGGGCATACACTGTTTGTGAGATGATTGGAGGAAAGGCACACACGCCCCCTCCACAAAGGCAGAGGAAGGAAGAAACTTGCAGAGCTGTAGTCTGAATAGACAAGCTCTCTGCTAATCTATCTCCAAGTTCCCTCCCTGACACAAATTTTCAGCTTCTTTTATCTCGTGTATTGGCGAACTTGTCAGAAGTTATCATGCTGATAACAGAGAAACGGAGCAGCAGAAAGATATGGCACTTAGGGCTTTGGAGAGAGATAAGTAAACACTACAGATATATGTGCCCAGGTTGAATTTCATGAATGGGGTTTACAACTACTTTACCAAAAATAAATGTAAGTTCCTTGGTTATTTATTTAACTTTCTGTCAGTGCAAAGACCCATACAATCCCTTCAGGTTAGGTTGGCACTATATTAATAAAAAAAAAAGTGTGCAATACAAAAACACAATCATAGCAAATGTATTATCTAGAGATATATAAATGTTACAGTTTCTAGTACACTGAAAAGGGTCCAGTGTAACCATCCGAATTTTCTCTGCTGCCTGGTCCCTGATTAGAATGGTACATGTATTTGCACATCAGCATTACAGGATGATTAACATCATTTATTTATCAATCAAAAATTGCATTTGAATAAGAACGGCACTCTGAAATGAGCAAGCATTTGTTAATGTACTACTTTAGTTCCTGTGTTCTTAATAAATGTGTACTTAGAAATGTCCTACAAAGCTGATGGTGTGCTGATCCTTGTTGGACTACAATCTGGGACAATGTAGACCTCTAGTTCACATGTGAGTTTGCTGTCACACTTGTTGTTGCCTTGAATCTGCTTGATTAGACATGTTTGAGGTGATCCACACAAATCCACACTCGAGTCGGGTTGTGCTGGTTCACCTACTCAGGGATAAAAGGCAGAACATATTGTACAAGACTATTTAAAAAAAGGAAAACATTTCAGTATTTGGTGATTATAAATGTTCCGTAACAATATGCAGGCTCTCATTCAGTATCCAGAAGGTTCAATCTCCTTAATATAATCTTATAGCTTCCCATAGCCTATCCATTTTACATATCACAGTTATTTTGATTTAGCTGGTCTAGCAGGCTGTCATTTTAAACATCTCTGAGGTATAGCAACTTTGCACTCTGGTGAATTAGCATACCTTTTACAGTAAGTTACTGTGTAGTATGGTTAAACGTAATGTTTAAGGATGCTCCAAGACGTGATCAGCCTCTTACATGGCCCTCACCACGGGGGGTCCAGCAAAGCCATGGAATGACATTTTGTAGGTGATGATGCTTCCTGGCCCTATTAAAGAGACTTTTGTACATATTTAATTATGTGTAATTAAATGGGAACATTTTACAGATGTTCAGTGCAAGTTATTTATGAGTGAGTTTGGGGGTATTAATATTATTATTACTATTATTATTTTTTGGGGGAAACTCTCACCCTTCTTGTGTTTTAGGGGGGGGGGGTACCATTGAATCCTTAAAACTTTGTTATTTCTCACACACCTCTGTTGTTAAACAAAGAAAAAAAATGCATACCTGAAAGAAAAAATAAAAATGCATAAAAATGTCAAATATGTTTATGTTCTTGTTTCTTTGACAACTAATGCTGACCACAATGATATGATCACTTGATAAAACACACATACCTTTAGCAGGCTCTCGAAATGCTGACAATTTATACCAGTGATAAATACTTTTAAAGGGAACATGTAGTGTTGTGCGTATTTTCCCTTTTTCGTGATTTTTCCATTGTTCCTGCCTATTTTGATTTTCTTTTTTTCCTTCCCATTTTCTTTTTCTTCTTCGCATTTTACTTTCTTTCCTTTTTTCCTTCCTCCTTTTTTCATAGTTACATAGTTAAGCCTCATACACACCACTCGTTTTTTTTTTGTTCAACCCAGCAAGTTGAACGAAAAAAACTGATAGCTCAGGTAGGAGCCGCTGTACTAGCTAGTACAGCGATCTCCCCTGCTGTGCTATTGTGTCCTCCGCCAAAACACTCCAGTCGGTGATCTCAGCCACTGGCTGAGACCACTGATTAGAAGCTGGTTGGCGGAGCTTTTTCGTTCATGAGCCTTCGACAGAAGCTGGCAGTTTGGACCGGCTGCCATTCAAACAGGCTGAATGTCGTCTGGGTTCTATTGAAACAGCCGATTCCAGCCGACATTCGACCCGTGTGTATTAGGCTTTAGTCAGGCTAAAGAAAAGACACTAGTCCATCTAGAAAAAAATAAAAATAATTTGTAGAAAACCTCCATCTACACAGTCCTATATGAGCAAGGCAGGAGAAAGAAGATCTTCTGGACAGCAGCACTCCAAATTAAAGCCTTTATTTCATAAAATACAGGAATCCAAAACACACACTGCAGATCACAGCACACTGGTCAAACTGGCTGACGCATTTCACACTGTACTAGTGCTTATTCATAGCTATAGCTGTACTAGTGCTATGAATAAGCACTAGTACAGTGTGAAACGCGTAAGCCAGTTTGACCAGTGTGCTGTGATCTGCAGTGTGTGTTTTGGATTCCTGGATTTTATGAAATAAAGGCTTTTATTTGGAGTGCTGCTGTCCAGAAGATCTTCTTTCTCCTGCCTTGCTCACATTTGCATTGCTTGCACCCATGGTTGCTGGGAGGAGGTAATTTGGAGGATATCTACACCTGAGCGGCTCCCTTTCCCTACACAGTCCTATACCCATAGTTGATTGAAGCATGATCTAGTTTGCCCCAGAAGGCAATCAGGTATTCCCTGGATCAACTTCTCCTAGAGGTTATCACCTATAAATGTTGGTATCAAGTTATATTTTGTGCCTATAGGAATGCATCTAGCTCTATTTTCAAACAATCTACTGAGCTGGCCAAAACTTGTTCTTGAGGGAGCCTATTCCACATTTTCACAGTTCTCAGGCCCCTTTCATCTGAAGGGTCCAATTAGGTCCACCTGTCAGGTTTTCAGGACTTCACCCCTATGGACCAGCGTGTATAAAAAGACTTCTGTCCATTCACACCCACCTACCTTCAATTTGTTGTGGTCCGCTAACAAAAAAATGGAAAGGGATCCATCCTCTATCTAGGTGGATCGGAAACAGAGGGCAGTTGGGTGTAAACGGACTTCGGTGTCTGTTTACACCCAGCCACCCATAGAGCAGAGGGGGCTCTGTCTGTGTCTGCTCTGCAGAAACTGAATGGACACTGTCCTGTCATCCAACAAAGTGCTTGTATGACCACTGTTGTTCACTACTGAGCGCTAGAGAAGAGCCTGGTATAGGACCAATGTCTCCTCTGCCATGGACTCTGGGTGCCATCTGTCTAGAATCTCACTGGGCACATAGTTCTCTTGAGATTTTGATGGCCATCTTGGACTATAAAGGATTATATATATAGCCCCTTCTGAATCAATGGGGTGGAGTCCACATTGTGCATAGTTTCATAAAGGGACAGAGAGCAGCTAATGAGTGACAGGTAGGCCTTCCAAGTAGACACAGCACAGGAAGGCTCATGAACACCTCTGGAGTTGGCTCTGCAACTGCATCCAAGGAAGATCAACCTTTACTTTCTCATCTGTACAATGCACTGCACTGTCTAAGACAGCATCCTTTCGGGGGAAACCACCTCTGGAAAACCTCACGGTTACACAGTTAAGGAAGAGTGCATTGAGCATCCTCCTGTATGTAATCCCTGCATTTCTTGAATTGCCTTGTACTGAAAGGTGAACACTCAGTTACCGAGTGTACACCTTTCAAGCCCCATGTGTGTTGCTTTATCTTTGGATTTTTGAAATATCTCATGTTTTGCTTAGCTCCTGGGCCCAGGTGCTTAGCACTTGAGATATGTGTGCAGTGGTAAGAACTGGATTATACCAATCAGTCAAAACTTTATGACCACCCATCTAATATTGAGTAGGTCCCTCTTTTGCCGACAAAACAGCCCTGATCTATCAAAGCATGGATGCCATTAGACCTATGAAGGTATACTGTGATATCTGGCACCAAACTGTTAGTAATAGATCTTTTAAGTTCTGTAAATTGCGAGGAGGGGCCTCCATGAATTGGACTTGTTTTTCCCCAGTACATCCCACAGATGCTTGATTTGACTGAAATCTGGAGAATTTGGAGAGCAAGTTAACACCTCAAACTCGTTGTTGTGTTCCTTAAACCATTCTTGAACCATTTTTGCAGTGTGGCAGGGCACATTATCCTGCTGCAGGAGGCCATCGCCATTAGTGAATATAGTTTTTAATGAAGGCATTTACTTAGTCAGCAACAATGTTTAGGTAAGAGCTATGTATTAAGAAACATTCACATAAATGGTAGGGACCAAAGTTTTCCAGAAGACCACTACGCAAAGCATCACATTGCCTATGCCAGCTTGACTTCTACCCTTACTGCACCCTGGTGTCATCTTTTTCCTAGGTCAGCAACGCACATGCACCCAGCTATCCACATGATGTAAACTAAACATTCATCAAGGCTTCTCCTGCCTTCAGAGTGCCTCCATAGCAAGCCACAAAGTATAGTATACAGTGCCCCTATAGCAAGGTAAAAAAAAAACTGCCTTTAGAATCACTTTAACCACTTGCTTACTGGACACTTAAACCCCCTTCCTGCCCAGGCCAATTTTTTAGCTTTCAGCACTGTCACTCTTTGAATGACAATTTCCCCACAAATAGAGCTTTCTTTGGTGGTATTTAATCACTGCTGTGTTTTTTTTATTTTCCCCCCAAAAAATAAAAAAATGTGAAAAAAAAACTTTTATATTTTGTTATAAAATTTAGCAATTTTTTTTGTAATTTTTCTTGTTTATTGATGTGCGCTGATGAGGCTGCACCGATGGGTACTGATGAGGCGGCACTGGTGGGCACTGATAGGTGACTAATGGGTGGCACTGATAGGCAGCACTGGCAGGTGGCACCGGTGGGCACAGATGGGGCGGTGGTGGCTCTCCGTGTTTGGGACTAATGTCAGCGTGAGGGGGGAAAAAAAGCCGATTACCAGTCTTCTGTTTACATCAAGTGATCAGCTGTCATTGTCTCCTTGACTCAGTGATCACAAAGTGCCCTGCGCAGGGGTGTGTGTGTGGGTGTCTATATATATATATGTATATACATATATATATATATATATATATACACACACACACACACACACACACATATATATATATATATATATATATATATATATATATATACACACACACAGTATATAACATAAAAATGCATAAAAGTCTGTGAATTGAACTACAAACCTTTATGTGCCCTAAAAACTATGTAGGTGATTCGCCTTTTAGGTGTGTTGTTCACATTGTACTTTCTTTTTAAACTTCAATAAATACCTATTGAAATTAAAAAGGCATAAAAAACTGATCCAGAATCCTATCCTATGTCGGCTTTGATAGATTAAACTTTAAGGGTTTGCTATTGCAGTGTCTGAGTTTAAAGAGCAATGGGTATATACAGTGCCTGACCCTGCCAAATCAAATTCTGGGTAGGTTTGAAATCCTAAGCTTTTGATGTAATATTGAATCAAGAAATATTAATTGTGATGACAGGTCTATGTATGGAGTCTGAGGAAAGAATGTTATCATTATGTAAAACAAAGTGCATGATTTTAATAAACTCACCATGACAATTTCTCATACTAAAGTTAACACATGTGGTATGCATTAACATTGCACAGGTTTTTGCACTTTACCATCTACGTTTGTCACAACACACAGCCAATAATGTCTAAACCGCTGGCAACAAAAGTGATTACACCCCCAAGTGAGTATGTCCAAATTGGGCCCAAAGTGTCAATATTTTGTGCAGCCACCATTATTTTTCAGCACTGCCTTAACCGTCTTATCATACTGGAATACTGCCCTGTGGCCCAGTCTCTGAAATGGGGATCATGCTCTGTTTCAGTATGTCACAGTACATGTTGGTATTCATGGTTCCCTCAATGAACTGTAGCTCCCCAGTGCCGGCAGCACTCATGCAGCCCCAGACTATGACACTCCCTCCACCATGCTTGACTGTAAGCAAGACACACTTGTCTTTGTACTCCTCACCTGGTTGCCACCACACACGCTTGACACCATCTGAACCAAATAAGTTTATCTTGGTCTCATCAGACCACAGGGCATGGTTCCAGTAATCCATGTCCTTAGTCTGCTTGTCTTCAGTAAACTGTTTGCAGGCTTTCTTGTACATCATCTTTAGAAGAGGCTTCCTTCTGGGACGACAGCCATTCAGACCAATTTGATGCAGCGTGCGGTGTATGGTCTGAGCACTGACAGGCTGACCCCCCCCCACCCCTTCAACATCTGCAGCAATGCTGGCAGCACTCACACGTCTATTTCCCAAAGACAACCTCTGGATATGACGCTGAGCCCAGGCACTCAACTTTTTTGGTAGACCATGGCAAGGCCTGTTCTGAGTGGAACCTGTTCTGTTAATCCGCTGTATGGTCTGGCCACCATGCTGCAGCTCAGTTTCAGGGTCTTGGCAATCTTCTTATAGCCTAGACCATCTTTATGTAGAGCATCAATTCTTTTTTTCAGATCCTCAGAGAGTTCTTTGCCATGAGGTGCCATGTTGAACTTCCAGTGACCAGTATGAGAGAGTGAGAGCGATAACAGCAAATTTAACACAACTGCTCCCCATTCACACCTGAGACCTTGTAACTGAGTCACATGACACCGGGGAGGGAAAATGGCTAATTGAGCCCAATTTGGACATTTTTACTTAGGGGTGTACTCACTTTTGTTGCCAGCGTTTTAGACATTAATGGCTGTGTGATGTTATTTTGAGGGGACAGCAAATTTACACTGTTATACAAGCTGTACACTCACTACTTTACATTGTAGCAAAGTGTAATTTCTTCAGTGTTGTCACATGAAAGATATAATAAAATATTTACAAAAATGTGAGGTATTTTTAGTTGTGAGATACTGTGTATATGTGTGTGTGTGTGTGTATATATATATATATATATATATATATATATATATATATATAAACACATAGTGCCTTGAAAATGTATTCATATGGACAGATACTCCCATCTCCACTGTGGATCTTTGCAGCTCTTATAGTATTTTTCTTGCATCTCCAATTAAGGAAGGAAAGAACACATATGTGAGAGTACCCGGGGCTGCACAACCCAAGAAGTGTACACAACAAAGGAAAATTTCCCCAGGGGGGTTTTTAGGCAGCAAAACATTAGAAAGATTATATAAATGGTTGAATAATTTGAATAAAGAAATTAGAAATAAAATTAATATATTTATTAAAATACAAGCTCTGGTTCATGATACAATCAACAGCACAAAACATCATTCATGGCACAGAGGCCTCCAGGAGAACATGACTGGTCAATTATATTGCGACATTAATATCCAATTGAACACCCCAATGCATTTCGACCCATTCTGGTCTTCTTCAGGGGGTTTAGGGTTCTAGGAAAATATATTAAAGAGTAAAATTTAATTCAAACCATTTGACAGTATACAAAAATATCAATGATATAATTGACCAGTCATGTTCTCCTGGAGGCCTCTGTGCCATGAATGATGTTTTGTGCTGTTGATTGTATCATGAACCAGAGCTTGTATTTTAATAAATGTATTCATTTTATTTCTAATTTCTTTATTCAATTATTCATCCATTTATATAATCTTTCTAATGTTTTGCTGCCTAAAAAAACCCCTGGGGAAATTTTCCTTTGTTGCATTTCAAATTAATGCCCTTCTTGCACCCTGTAAGTTTTAGTGGATGGTGTTCTCTTGTCAGGTTTGTAGTGGTGCCCCTTTGATTTGAACCCCCTTTTTTTATTTATATAGCCCAACCCTGATCTATACTTATACACAACTTTTTCTCTGACCTGTTTGGAGAGCTCCCTGGTCCTTATGTTGCTTCCTCAGTGGTGTAGCAGACTCAAGGGCCTTTCAGAACAAGTGTATTTTATTTTTACTGACATCATGTCATGTGACACTTTGATTACACACAGGTGGAACTTACGTACTCATCCAATTACGGGACTTCTGAAGTTATTTGATTAGAACACCATCTAGTTTAGGGGTTTAATAGCAATGGTGGTGAATATGTATGCACACTCTAGGTTTATTTTTTTACTTAACCTCTTGCCACAGCCTCTGCCCCCATTCCGCTCCTTTAGGAGGGATCTAAATGCCTTGAGGTTGGGGGAAAGGGCAGGCAGCGAGCTTGCTCTCAGCACAGAAAAGCCATACCCCATGGATGCATATGTGCATTGACTCAGCATTAGGCCGGTCATACACGGTGCAAATTTCTTTCCTGCAACCATGGGTTGAAGCTGTCCCCACCGGGAGAAGACAGTAATTATTGCTAGCAGCTATACCAGCTGCTGGCAATAATCGCAAGTATAATCCAGCAGGCTGGTTGTACCCAACTTGATTGATCAATACACTTGATAAGCTTGCCCCTCTCAAAACATCACACTTTCGCAAAAAGATTACCAAGGCTAAACCTTGGTACACTAGCAACCTAGCCCTAATTAAAACGAAACACAGACAGCTTGAAAGAAAATGGCTTAAGACTAACACACATCAAGACAAGCTCGCATATCGAATCATTTCTCGGGCATATTTCAAAGCCATTCGCCACAGGAAAAAAAGCATATTACGGTGAACAGATCGATAACGCTGGAAACCAGGATAAGAAACTTTTCGAAATTGTAAACGAAATGCTTAATCCACGTAGGTTAACCAAGACGATAATACCATCACAAGAATTCACCAATAAATTAGGGATCGCTTTCCAAGATAAAATTCATAAAATCCGGTTGGGCATTGCCAAGAACATTTACCTGATTGACCAACCTGGTCCACTACAAGAGGCTATCCAACCTACTCTGTCCAGCTTAAAAAACGTCACACCTACTACGCCGGAGTTACTACACAAAGTAATTCTTAAATTGAAGCCCACACACATTGCGGATGAATTTTGCCCTGCCTGGTTTTTCAAACTCCAGTCAAAGGCATTCCTTCCAGACTTATGTACAATCATTAACTTCAGTTTGAGGCTGGGAGTTATACCAGGGAAACTTAAACACTCATACATTACGCCAGTTCCAAAAAGAAAAAAAAAAAAAAAAACAGATCTTCAAGACCCGAATAATCGAAGACCCATTTCTAGCATTCACTTTGTGGCAAAGATTATGGAAACCATCATTCTTGAGCAACTTCAGGAATACTCTGAAGGGGAGGGCCTATTCCACGATGTCCAGTCTGGTTTCCATCCGGGCAGGGGAATAGAGCTCTCCACGATGGCCATGAGGGAACAGCTGCTGAGGGTCAGAGACGCTGGGGAATCGGCGGCCTTAGTGCTATTGGACCTCTCCGCGGCTTTTGACACCATTGATCACGACATTCTGATCTCGCGCCTTCATGACCAGTTTGGAATTCGAGGTGCTGTCCTGTTATGGATCCAGTCTTTTCTACAAGACCGTACCCAACAGGTTAGGCTGGGACCTTTCAGGTCAGCCATAAGCCCAGTGCCCTGGGGAGTACCACAGGGCTCTGCCCTCTCTCCATACCTTTTCAATTGTTACATGCGCCCCCTACCCGATATGTTGCAGTTACATGGCCTTCAAGGCCAACTATATACCGATGACATCCAAATCCTAGTCAACACTTCCAAAAATGACAGACATCCCCAGATTCTAGCAGAATGCATGACTCATATCCATTCCTGGATGAATAGAAACTGGTTGAGCCTCAATTGCTCCAAAACAGAAATACTCCAAGTGGGCAAACCTCTAGCCTTTCCCATTCTATCCTGATGGCCATCTGACCTAGGTACCTGCCCAGAACCTAAAAGACAAGTCAAGAACCTTGGAATAATTTTTGATGCAAAGCTTACCTGGATTCCGCAAATTATGAACTGTATGAAAAATGCCTCATTCTATTTGCAAATTATTCAGAAGATCAGACATCTACTTTCATATCGACAACAAATCACACTTACTTTGGCTCTAGTACAATCCCTACTAGACTTTGCCAATGGTTTTTGCCTTGGCCTTCCCCTTAAGTGGGTCAAAATAATCCAAATTATACAGAATCAAGCAGCACGCACTATTACGGGTACACCATATAGACATCACATCACCCCTGTGCTGGCACAGCTACATTGGTTACCTATAGTGCAAAGAGTAGGGATGAGCTCGGTGTTCGAGTCGAACATACGTTCGACTCGAACATCGGCTGTTCGATCGTTCGACGAAGATCGAACGATTTGGGCCGTTCGTGCCTAATTCGAGTGACGCGAACGGCCCACAATGCACTACGCCATCGCAGTGTCATCCAGGCGCTGTGATTGGCCAAGCATGCACTGTGACCCCGCATGCTTGGCCAATCACAGCGCCGGCAGCGAGGAGAGCAATGATTGGCCACAGGCAGGATGCCTGTGGCCAATTATTGCTGAGGGTGTTTAGTACACGCCCCACACTATAAAAGGCCGCCAGCACGGCGGCCTAGTGTAGTGTGTTCCGGAGCAGGGAAAGAGAAGCATAGGCAGGGACAGTGACATTTATTTTTTCTTGCTTAACCTGGATTCCTTTAGTTTAGGGAAAGAGAAGGATAGGTAGGGAGAGTGTCAGTGTGTTTTACTGTGCGAATCCTTGTTTCTAGGGACAGGGAAGGACAGTGAGGGAAATTCTCCTTGTGCTATAGTGTGCTTTAAAAAAACATTTTTTCTAGGGACAGAAAACTATAGGTAGGGAGAGTGTCAGTGTGTTTTACTGTGCGAATCCTTGTTTCTAGGGACAGGGAAGGACAGTGAGGGAAATTCTCCTTGTGCTATAGTGTGCTTTAAAAAAACATTTTTTCTAGGGACAGAAAACTATAGGTAGGGAGAGTGTCAGTGTGTTTTACTGTCCGAATCCTTGTTTCTAGGGACAGGGAAGGACAGTGAGGGAAATTCTCCTTGTGCTATAGTGTGCTTTAAAAAAACATTTTTGCTAGGGAGAGAAAACTATAGGTAGGGAGAGTGTCAGTGTGTTTTACTGTGCGAATCCTTGTTTCTAGGGACAGGGAAGGACAGTGAGGGAAATTCTCCTTGTGCTATAGTGTGCTTTAAAAAAACATTTTTTCTAGGGACAGAAAACTATAGGTAGGAAGAGTGTCAGTTTCTTTCACTGTGATAATCCTTGTTTCTAGGGACAGGGAAGGACAGTGAGGGAAATTCTCCTTGTGCTATAGTGTGCTTTAAAAAAACATTTTTTCTAGGGACAGAAAACTATAGGTAGGAAGAGTGTCAGTTTCTTTCACTGTGATAATCCTTGTTTCTAGGGACAGGGAAGGACAGTGAGGGAAATTCTCCTTGTGCTATAGTGTGCTTTAAAAAAACATTTTTTCTAGGGACAGAAAACTATAGGTAGGAAGAGTGTCAGTTTCTTTCACTGTGATAATCCTTGTTTCTAGGGACAGGGAAGGACAGTGAGGGAAATTCTCCTTGTGCTATAGTGTGCTTTAAAAAAACATTTTTTCTAGGGACAGAAAACTATAGGTAGGAAGAGTGTCAGTTTCTTTCACTGTGATAATCCTTGTTTCTAGGGACAGGGAAGGACAGTGAGGGAAATTCTCCTTGTGCTATAGTGTGCTTTAAAAAAACATTTTTTCTAGGGACAGAAAACTATAGGTAGGAAGAGTGTCAGTTTCTTTCACTGTGATAATCCTTGTTTCTAGGGACAGGAAAGGACAGTGAGGGAAATTCTCCTTGTGCTATAGTGTGCTAAAGCATTCCTCATCAACCATCTTTGAAATCCTTGTTTTTTGGACAGTCAGGGAAATTGTCGTTGTGCTATTCTGTGCAAAAGCAATCATCCTCAACCATATTTAGAAATCCTTAAGTAAAGGGACAGAGAAGGACACCTGAAGGTAGCCCTTATTGCTTTTTTCCCATCTCCCTGCAGGCCATCTATTAGAATGTCTGGAAGGCAAACAAGGAGAGGCAGACAGTCAGGAGGCAATAAAAGAGGGCAAGCAGGCTCTGTGTCTGGGGACAACAGTGCTGGTCGTGGACGCGGTGCATTGTCATCAGCACATGGCCATGGGACACGCTTGTCCTTCTTTTCGGCAGCTGGACATGTTGAGCCACATCATGCCGAAGACTTGGTAGAGTGGATGACCAAGCCCTCCTCCTCCTCCTCATCCTCTCTCACCCAGGCTCAGGGTACTGGCAAAGCAGCTGCCAAAGCGTCCTCTTCCCTGGTATCAATGTCAGACTCATCATCAGTCACTCCTTCCCTAGACCCACCATGTCCTCCTCCTGTGGAGTCCCCCGAACTGTTTGAGCACAGTGTTGGGTACATGCTCCAGGAGGATGCCCAGCGTTTCGAAGGGTCTGATGATGAAACCCAGCTACAGGAAGGCAGTAGCGTGAGAGCAGACAGAGGGGATGCTCAAGAAGGACACCAATCTGGCAGTCATGCTCCAGCAGCTGCAGCATACTGCCAGATTGGCTCCAGTGATGAGGAGGGAGGGGATGATGAGGTCACTGACTCCACGTGGGTGCCTAATAGGAGAGAGGAGGAGGAGGAGGATGAGGAGGAGGCACATATCCAAAGAGGCAGGATGCCCTTTGGTGGCCAGCGTAAGGGCAGTACACCGACGGAATCACACCGCAGAGCTCCGCCTGTGCAGGGCGCTGCCTCTGCCCGTCATTCAAAAAGTTCTTTGGTGTGGGCCTTTTTTGAGGCTAGTGCATCAGATCGCACAGCTGCTGTTTGCAACATATGTCTCAAGCGTATATCGCGTGGCCAAAACATCAGCCGCTTGGGTACCACATGCCTGACCAGACATATGTTGACCTGCCATGCAGCTCGTTGGCAAGCCTACCTCAAAGACCCACACCAAAGAACAAAGCGGACCTCTCCTTGCACCGCATCAGCTGGGATCTCCAACCCCACTATAACTTCAGTCCTCTCTGAAACATGCACTGAGAGGAATGAAGGTGTAGAATTAGGTGTGTCACAGCCAAGTACTTGCGGCCACTCTGCTAGCAGCACACCGACGTCCGATTCTAGCAGGCAAATTTCCCTGCCCCAGCTGCTGGACCGTCGAAAGAAGTTCACTCCCAGCCATCCACATGCCCAGCGGTTGAATGCTAGCTTGGCTAAATTGCTAGCGCTTCAACTGCTGCCTTTTCAGTTGGTAGACTCGGCCCCCTTCCGTGAGTTTGTGCAATGTGCGGTTCCTCAGTGGCAGGTTCCCAAACGCCACTTTTTCTCACGGAAGGCTATTCCGGCTCTCTACCGGCATGTGGAAGGCAATGTCTTGGCCTCGCTGGACAGGGCGGTCAGGTGCATATTACCGCTGACTCATGGTCCAGCAGGCATGGACAGGGACGTTACCTTTCTTTCACGGCCCATTGGGTCACTCTTTTGGCAGCTGGGAAGGATGCAGGACAAGGTGCAGTAGTGTTGGAGGTTGTTCCACCGCCACGCCTCCAAAATGCTACTACTGGTTGTGACACACCTCTCTCCTCCACCCCCTCCTCTTCTTCTTCCTCCATGGCCTCTTCCTGTGGTTTGTCCTCTGAACCAGCGGTGCTCCGTAGCCGTTCAAGGGGCTACGCAAGTACGCAGGCAAAAAGATGCCATGCCGTGCTTGCGCTGGTGTGTTTGGGGGACAGAAGCCACACTGGGGCAGAGGTCCTGTCTGCTCTGCAGGGCCAGGCCGAGAGGTGGTTGACGCCACGCCAGCTTAAGCCAGGAATGGTGGTTTGCGACAATGGCACCAACCTCCTCTCCGCCCTCCGACAGGGACAACTGACCCATGTGCCCTGTGTGGCTCACGTCCTTAACCTGGTGGTGCAGCGGTTCTTGGGCAGGTACCCGGGCTTACAGGATGTCCTGAGGCAGGCCAGGAAAGTCTGTGTGCATTTCCGCAGATCTTATAATGCCAGTGCTCGCCTGGCTGAGCTGCAAAAGGAGTTGAACCTGCCCAAGAACCGCCTTATATGTGACATGCCCACCAGGTGGAACTCAACGTTGGCCATGCTGCAGCGGCTGCACACGCAGCAGAGGGCCATCAATGAGTACCTGTGCGACTACGGCACCAGGACAGGGTCAGGGGAGCTTGGTTTTTTTTCTCCACGCCAGTGGGGCATGATCAGGGATGCATGCACTGTCCTGGCACCATTTGAGGAGGCCACGAGGATGGTGAGCAGTGACAGTGCATGCATCAGTGACACTGTACCTCTTGTCCACCTGTTGGAGCACACGCTGCGTGGAATAATGGACAGGGCACTTGAGGCAGAACAGAGGCAGGAAGAGGAGGACTTCCTTGCCTCTCAAGGCCCCCTTTACCCAGACAGTGTTCCTTCTGTCCCACCCATCGCACAGGAAGAGGAGGAGGAGGAGGAGGAGGAGGATTGTGTCAGCATGGAGGTGGAGGCTGGCACTCAGCATCATCAGCAGCAGTCTTTTAGGGATGATTTACAGTCCCAAGAATCCAGTGGACTTGTACGTGGCTGGGAGGAGGTGGCTGCGGATCATGTCGTCCTTAGTGACCCAGAGGACTCCGGAGCGAATGCCTCAGCAAACCTACGCTGCATGGCCTCCCTGATCCTGCAAAGTCTGCGGAAGGATCCTCGTATTCTTCGGATCAAGGAGAGGGACCATTACTGGCTGGCCACTCTCCTTGATCCACGGTACAAGGGTAAGGTTGCGGACCTTATGTTACCGTCGCAGAGGGAGCAGAGGATGAGACAACTCCGGGAGGCCTTGCAGAAAGGTCTGTGCAACGCGTTCCCAGAGACTGGGAGGTTACAAACTCCTGGTCCTGGACAACGAGTTGCTGAGGCTTCGGCCAGTCAAAGAAGGAGCGGTGGGGAAGGTGGCCGTCTGACCGATGCGTTCAGACAATTCTTTAGTCCGCAGCCCCAAAGTATGATCGGTTCCAGCAACCATCGCCAGCGTCTGATAAACATGGTGCAGGAATATCTAGGGGCAAGGTCAGACTTGGACACCTTCCCCACCGAAAATCCTCTGGCTTACTGGGTCTTGAGGATGGATCACTGGGCAGAGCTTGCACAGTATGCAATTGAGCTACTGGCCTGTCCTGCATCCAGCGTTCTTTCGGAACGCACATTCAGTGCTGCTGGAGGATTTGTCACGGATCACAGGGTGCGCCTGTCCACCGACTCGGTTGATCGACTGACTTTCATCAAGATGAACCAGTCTTGGATCACCACCAGCTACCACACACCTGATGCTGATATAACAGACTAATTGATTTTAACATGTCACATCCCTTCAAGACTGATGCTGATGCTGAGTGCCTGTGCTGTTATGTTGACTGGCTATCCTCCTCCTCCGAGTCCTCAATGATACGATTGATGATGATAGCTTGGAAGATCATTTTTGTTTATGGGTGCCGCCACCAGTGGCTAAGGCCCAATTTTTCAGCCCCTGTTTTACAGGGGCGTGTAATTACAATTTTTTTAGCAATAATTTGCCATAGGGCTCATTGCTGTGCTCCAAGTACAGTATCTGTGAGGGGTTGGAGTGTTGTGGCACCAGTGCCTAAGGCCCAATTTTTCAGCCCCTGTTTAACAGGGGCGTGTCATTACAATTTTTGAAGCAATACTTTGCAACAGGGCTCATTGCTGTGCTCCAAGTACAGTATCTGTGAGGGGTTGTAGTGTTGTGCCACCAGTGCCTAAGGCCCAATTTTTCAGCCCCTGTTCAACAGGGGCATGTAATTACAATTCTTGATCTAATAATTCACAGCAGGGCCCATTGCTGCACCCACCAAGAGTAACTCTGAGGGCTTACAGTGTTGTGGCAACGCCGCCACCACCACCACCACCACGAAAGGCCCAATTTTTCAGCCCCTGTTCAAAAGGGGCATGTAATTACAATTCTTGATCTAATAATTCACAGCAGGGCCCATTCCTGCACCCACCAAGAGTAACTCTAAGGGCTTACAGTGTTGTGGCAACGCCACCACCACCACGAAAGGCCCAATTTTTCAGCCCCTGTTCAACAGGGGCATGCAATTACAATTCTTGATCTAATAATTCACAGCAGGGCCCATTGCTGCACCCACCAAGAGTAACTGTCAGGGCTTACAGTGTTGTGGCACCAGCACCACCATCAAAGGCCCAATTTTTACTACCACTGTTCAACAATTATATGTAATTACAATTCCTGATATAATAGTTGACAGCAGGGCGTTCCAGCACCAACCAAGAGTAACTGTGAGTGCTTACAGTGTTGTGCCAACACCAACAACTAAGGGGCCTATTTCTGCAGAGTATATACGGCAGGTCCCTACTTTCAAACATCCAACTTACAAACGACTCCTACTTGCAAACGCAAGAAGACAACAGGAAGTGAGAGGAAATCTACCCCTTGGAAGGAAAATTCTCTCCTGTAAGAATTAATATGGGAGAAAGGTGTCTCCTCTGTACTGATGCTTTATCAGCAATCCTTGTTTCAAGAAAAACACCACATTTCAAAAACAGTTGTCATTGGGACGGAAAGTGAGGTGAAATGTTCTGAACAGGGGCACAGACAGCAAAACAAATGTTACAGGGGTGATAACCCTTACCTATGTTTTCCAAAAAGTTTAAAAATAGATTTTTGGGCTGGAGCTACACTTAAACAATGTACCTGTTCAAAATTACAAACAGATTCTACATAAGAACAAACCTACAGTCCCTGTCTTGTATGCACCGCCTGTATACGGCTGTTCAGATGTTCAGAGTATATAGGGCCTTTTTTATTTTATGTGCGGGGTTCCCCTTAATATCCATACAAGACCCAAAGGGGCTGGTAATGGGCTGGGGTGGGGGGGTCATGGGGTAGCTATGCCATTTTTCTTAAAGATTTTCATCCATATTACCGGGACCAGACATTACATTAAAGCCGCAAGCAGTTTTAAATGGCTTTTTTTTCCTTTAGAAGTGTCATTTTGTGCAGGGACAGTTCTAAACACGGGAAACACGTGGCACTTCACAGGCATACTTTAGACACCCCCCAGGTACGATATTTAAAGGAATATTTGACTTTTTTTTTTTTCACTTTATGCATCATTAAAATGACTGCTCCCGAAAAACGACCGTTTTTAAAACTTCTTTTTGCATTGATACATGTCCCCTGGTGCACAACCCGGGTTCCCAAACCCTTTTTAGGACAATAACATGCATAATAGTTGTTATAATTAGCACTTTAGAATTCGAACGTTCGCATCCATTGTATTTAATAGGGTTCTAATGTTCGTACGAACTTTCGGTCCGTTCGCGGGTTCTGGTGCGAACCGAACCCGGGGGTGTTCGGCTCATCACTAGCAAAGAGTACAATTTAAAATCTTGGTTCTGATGTTTATAGCATATTGGGGCCTGGGCCCACAATCTCACAGAAATGGCCCCCCATTACACACCAATTAGAGCAATGAGGTCAGGGCTTCAAAATAGGATCATCCAAGCACCCGCCGACTCCAGTCCTTGGGAGGTCGATGAATGCAGACTATGGGCGCGGCCCTTTGGAACCAACTCCCCGACCATCTCCGGCTCCCAATGCCCCAAGCTCTTTTTAAGAGGCAATTAAAAACCCACCTTTTTAAAAACGCTTTTTCCTAACTACGGATGTAGAGACACCTAACTCTGTAATAATAAACGTCAACTTTGTTTTTCGACTCCCCTCGTGAGCCTTCCTTCCTCTTTTTTTTTTCTCCCCTCCCTTTTTCTCAAATGTTTTTTTCTTTTCCCAAGGCTGATTGGTGAATTTATGGTACAGCGCGCTTAGTTGCAGTCCTCCAAGACAGTATTTGGCGCAATATAAATTTACATATCAATCAACTTGGTACATTCAGCCTGCCCATACACGGTTCGAATCTTGGCCGGTTCCTGCTGAACCGACTGAGATTTGAACCGTGTATGCCCTAGACCAGTGGTCTCCAAACTGCGACCCGGATGTGGCCCTTTGATTGCATTTATCTGGCCCCTGGGGCATTATTCCCCCCCCACTGTCAGCAACAGGGGGCCATAGTTCCTGTCATTCTATTCCTTCCACTGGCACCAATGATGGGCACTATTCTTCCCCCTAATACCAAAGATGGGGAACTGTTTATTCCCACTGAGACCATGTAATTTTCTACTACCACTGGCCACAGTCTGGCCTCCCTAAAGTTCGAAAGACAGTAAACTGGCCCTTTGTGTAGAAAGTTTGGAGACCCCTGCTCTAGACCCACCCTTTGCATATATGCACCTGGCTAGGGGCAAAAAAAGATTGTTTGTTTTAAAATTAAAAATATTCTTCACTTTCAAAGTTGTGGGCATGTTGTATACATTACATGGTACAAAAATCAATTTTCAGTTCCAGGTTGTATGGCAACAAAACAGAAAAAAAAACACCACTTGGGGTGAATACATTCTCAAGGCACTGTATTGAAATCTTAACATCTCAGCACTTGAGAAAAGCTGGCATGCGAGTGCTTCCCTTCCCTTCCATGAGCTTCCATCTGTCGAGTATGCATAGTTGTAGAACAATCACTTTGCAGCCAAATTTTCAGTGCCTGACTTTAAAGTGATTCTGGATTTTGATCCCATCACAACGTGAAGATTTTCTCTTTTTATAGGGAGCATCTGGAGATGTTGACGGGAGTGCAATTCCTGGTACGTGAGTGTGCCTAGGTGCTTGCCTCATAGCTGTATACCTGCAGATTCCAAGGCTCTACTGCCTCAAACTGTTAATCTCACAAGATGCAGAATGAGATTTGGCAATTTCACTGCTGTGCTGCTTGCTGGAGAGGAATCTATAACTGAGGAGTTGCACTGCATGCATCATGCTGCTCCTTTCTTCATTATGTGGATATGTGCTTCTTCCACTTCAATGAACCGGTCCTGCGCAGGGAGAATCAGAGAATTGGGTGAGTATATCTCGGATTAACAATCCCCTAGACAAAAACCAGCAGTTTACCCATGCAGTACGGGCACAACCCCACTGCATTAGGAAAAAAAATTTGCCTGGAGTTCAGCTTTAAACATTGTTGTGGGAGTACAGGAACAAGGAAACAAACAGGCCTGCGTGCTAAAGTCACTAAGATCATGAAGAGTTGGATTCGGCTGAACTCACAAGGGACAGCTACAATTACTCATTATATAGAAGACAGGTGTGCTTTCTGCTTAGAAGTGCTGCACAGTTGTCATGCAAGCTTCCCCTTTCTCACTGTAAAGTTCAGACTGACAAAGAACAAACCCTCCAGGTATTATTTAGACATATGCTTGCTCACTGAGCCAGTAATCCTTAACGATGCAGCAAGAATGCCTCACAGATATACTAAAGTTAAGTAAAGGTGAATGTGATACGTGTGTGAAATGCTTACGCCTATCTGGCTTGGGACCATAGGCAAAGTAATACACTTAAAGGGAATTGGTGAATACGCATATGACAGTTATCCTTTGACAAAGTATATTGAAATTACACTGTTCACAATTTGACTTTTTCTCAATGACTCTTAATGAATAGGGGGGACATAACAATAATTTGTGTTTTGGGATGAGAGGTGGAGGGTGGCTATTAGTGGGATCAGGGGGGGATATGTGCCAGAAGAGGGGATTGAGGGGGAAATGTGCTAGGAGGTGGGATTGGGGGGGGGGATATGTGCTAGGAGGGGGGGGGGGGTTTGGCTGGAAGGTGGTGGGGGATTTGTGATTAGAGGGGGTTGGGGGGATATGTGCTAGGAGGGTGGATTGGGAGGGGGTTATGCTCTAGAAGGGTGAATGGGGGGGGGAGATGTGTAAAAGAAGGGGGGATATGTGCTAAGAGGGGAAATTTGGGGGTATGTACTAGGAGGTGGGGATATATGCTAGGAAGGTGGATTTGGAGGGGGATATGTGCAAGGAGGAGGGATATGTGCTAGAAAGGGAGATTGGGGGGTGGGAATTTTTTGTAGATGGGGTGGGAGGATTTGTGCTAGGAGGGGGAACTTGAGTGGGGAGGAAGAATTTGTGCTGGTAAAGTAATTTGGAGGGGGTTATGCTAGGAGGAGGGATTTGGGAGCACTTGCATTAGTAGGGGGATTGGATTTGTGCTGGGAGGGGGGGGGGGATTTGGCAGGAATGAATTGTGCTAGGATGGGAAATTTGAAGGGGAAAGAGAATGTGTGCTAGGAGGGGTGATTTTTTTGGGTGGGGGAGATTTGTGTGGGAGGAAGTGGCAAAGATTTGTGCTAAAAGGAGGGATTTGAACTGGGAGGAGGGGAAATTATTGCATTGTTCGGGGAGAAATTCGGTTTGCGGAAGGAATTTATGTTAAGGGGCGAGCGTGCTAATCATTGCCAGTTTTTTTTTTGAAGGGGGAGGGATTTATGCTGAGACATAAAAGGAGGGCACTCCACAGATCTCCTGCTCCCCTCACAGCACAAAGCTGAGATCGGCTTTTCTTACAGACAGATCTGCGAAGTGTGTAAGTGGCGGCGTTGTTGCAGTTCTGAACTGTTAAACTCCCTGATCAGAATAGCAGCTGCAGTAACCAGCTACACACTGTGCAGATAGATGCTGTGTCTGTAAGGGAATCTGATCTCAGCTCGGTGCTGTGTAGGAGCTCTAACTACACAGGCTGTGTGCAGCTTGGGGATGGAAGAAGGAGATCTGCTGAGTTCTCTGCTAGCAGTGACCCAGTCCGCTTTTCTGCTGACCACCGTCTTGTACCCTGCTGACCTTTTCTACACCCTGCAAACTGTCCTGCTGTACACTGTCCTCTGCTCTGATAACCCACTGTACATTGTCCTACAAACTAATGGCCTCTGTAGAGTGCCTACAAACTGCTGACCCTATCCTCTGCCCCCACCCCCCAACATTTTTTACTGCACACCCACAGACAGGCTAGATCTGGCCCTGACTCAAAGCCACATAGGAGACACCATAGTAAAGTAATTAAAACCACCATAAAATGTATTAAGAAACACACTCACAGAATAAAAAATATAAGACAGTGTGGAGTAAAATCAATTACTCGGGACATACACCTCAACATTGCCGCACTTCTGGTCCTCGGCTCTGCCCATTTTGTGACAGCGCGTTAGTGTTTTTATTCAAAATTATGTTTTAAGAAAGGCTGTTCCTATTAGCAATGTTTTATATAAAAATCCATGATAGTATATTTGGCAAGCAGGATAACAACGCTGAACTCTGGGAGAAGCCAATATCATCTAAATAAAGACACTTGAATCTTAGTTTTCTTTGTTTATTTATTTCAGATCTGTGCAGTAATCCAGAGCGCAAGTATAATTTTGTGCAGTAACTTCCTGTAGCAAAGACCAAGCACTGTTGCTCTTTCCATGTGCAGAGTGACTGGTCCTGTCTCCGCCTCCTCCTGTTGTTTTCAGCAGACAGCTTGTAGTAGGTGGAGACTCCTGGGCCCTTCCCACAGCTCTGCTCTTGGCAAAGGCTATGAGGAACAATGTGATGATGTCACTTTTTTTTTTTTTAACAAAGAAATAACTGGGTTTGCACAAAGGCTTTTGGTGAATACCAAGTGAATTTATAGCCTTTGTGGCTATTGAGGAATATACTATTGAGAACGTATGTGTCTGAAGTACAGGTTTAAACCAAGAGTGTATACGATGAGTTTCTGATTGGGCAAATGGTAACGGTCATTGTGTCCCTTTTGTGCTAACAGGAGGGGTAGGGGAGTAAGGTCAACACAACCAACAATCCCTTAAAAAAAAAAAAAAAAAAAGGCAATAACCCTTCCTTCATTTATCTTAAAAATAAATAAAACATTTAGCTGGAATTAGGCTTTCATTTTGAAAACAAAGTGGCGTTTTATTGGATTTTTTTTTGGCCAATTATGGTGTTTTACAAATTTTAGATAGAAATCGAGATATGTGTTTATTGTAAATTAAACTTGATTTTTGCAGAGAAAACAAAAAAAAACAATGCCATCAACTTGAAAAATATTGTAGGTATTTAAGCAATTTTGTCACGCAGATTTGCTGTGACAAGTTTTCTCATACTTATTTCCAAATAGGAGGGTCAATCTTAGATATTGTAAGCTGGTGCAATTGTGGGTTTTAATGAGAAATGCTGTAGCCCAAAAAATAAAAAACTGTTGCAAGGGATGACTGAAAAAAATGTATCTTGTATCTTCGTGCAGACATCTGGGATTAGCTTTGAGCCAATCACACTAGCTGGTAATACAATTTCTTGGGAGATCTGTAAACAAACGGTGAGAAAAATGGCCTCTCAACTGACAACTTGCAACTTTTGAACACAAACCACCCATGTAGGAATTAAATAATTCTTGAAGGAAAATTGGGGTTTTAATCCACAGAATAGTGCTAGGTAGTGACGCACCAGAATTTCAGCTGCTGAAAATAGAGTCATGGGCATTGTGCTGATATATATATATATATATATATAAAAAAAAAGTGCAGATAATGGCTGCCAAAAATGAATGATTTTACCATGCTTAGCCCAGGTTCACACTGGGCTGCGGGAGTGAAGCCGTGCGAGTTCAGCTGAACTTGCACGATTTCACTCTCGCTGGCAGTCACGATTACAAAAGACATCTGACACAGATGTCAATGTAAATCGCGCCCGAAAATCGCAAAAAGTAGTACAGAAACTACTTTTTGAAATCGGTGCAGCGCCACAGATACGGCGTCGCACCGATTAGGACGGTGCCATTGCCGGCAATTTGCGGCAAATATCAGCGTTTTGACATGCGATTTGACATGCCAAATCGCATGTCAAAACGCACCAGTGTGAACCAGGGCTTATGGTGTGTTTTTTCATAGGTCGTGCGACTCAAAAAGCACATTAAAAAAGCAACATGGGTTCATTTCTTGCTGCGTTTGGAATGCATTTCAATGGGGAGGTGCCTTTTTAACTGACCAAATATGCACGCATTTCTAACACCACAACGGACCAGTGTAAAGACATACATGAAATTTAAAAGGGATGCATTTTTCCTAAGCTATTCTTGCGCTTCTTTTGAACGCACAAGCGCTTTAAAAAATGCTCAGTGTGAAAGCAGCCTATTGGTTGAAAAGGTGCCGATAATGGCTGACATTTTCATATTAAATAAAAAGTCCAATATAATACAATTATATATAAAAATACAATTTAAAAAAACAAATTAAAAAAAACCCATAAAATTTGGTTTTGGCCAAGTGCATCCTGATTTTCCTGTTTCCACACCCAAACTTTCATTTTGATGCACCACTAGTGGCAGAGGCACATAGGGAAGTAACAATAAAATTTTGCACATTAGAAAACATCAGTGTCACCTCTATACAAAAACAGCTAAGAATCTAAGGCTCCGTTTCCACTACTGCGAGTTGTTGTGCGACTTGACACGTGAAGTCGCACGACAAGTCAAAATCCATGTATTTCAATGGTCCCCGTTCTAATTAGTGCGAGTCAAGTCGCAGCGACTCCAAAAAAGGTTTTTGCACTACTTTGTTCCGACTTCGGTGCGACTTGTTCTCGCATAGTTCTCGCCGGTCGCATGACATTGCCTCAAAAAAATAAATCGTATTGCAAAGTCGCACTGTAAATCGCGCAACTTGGGGTCGCAATAGTGGAAACCTAGCCTAAAAGAAAATGGGAAATCAATTTAAAACGCTTGTCCAGCAATTGATGATGATAATAATAAATAAAAAAAAAGACGGGATCCAATTAACAAGGAATCCGAATTAAGCTGTAGAAAACAAAAATGTGACAATGGCTAGATGTATTTATATTACAGTCATTAAACAGGGCCAGCCCTGACCTCTAGAACATTTACTTTAAAAAAAAAAAAAAAAAATCCAGATAGCGCTAAGCTCAACATTGTTCAAAAAGCACAAAGAAAAAATGATGGAGGTTAAAAATAATCGATTGAATATTTATAGATTTTTCTCACTCTGTTAAAGCGATGAGCTTTATGTGGTGCCCACCAGACAGAGTGTGACCCCAGTTCCTCTCAGTCACTGGGGGAAGGGACTTTGAAGAACCTTCCCTGCCCCAGGCATAACATATGTTGCCTTTGCACCCTCACCCCTCCGCCCTTTCTTACTGCCAGGGCGTGAGGATAGGAGGGGTGAGGGAAGTGGGTAATTATTTTATGTTTATTAATCACCTGCTGTGAATGGAAGTCAATGATTCAATCAGATCATCACTACTTAAGTGTTCCTTCTTGAAGCCGAGAGCAAACGACTGCAGGGAGTACAAATGCACTACTTGTCATATCACAAAAGTTGGATGGGATTGTAGCACAAGTAAGGCTACGCTATGCCCTAAAGGCTCAGGCGGTGACCAAATAAATGGCAAGAACATGCATTTGTGTACACAAAATAGAACATAAGGGTCCGTTCCCGATTCAATGTGTAAAATGCATGCGGACACATTTTGCCATGTTCGATGCATGCTATAAACCACAAAAACTATACAAACGCACATTTTTAAAACACAATGTGAAAGGACCCATAGATTTTAAGAAGGTAAGTAGAAGGTTGAAACCTTATTACACTGCAAAGCTGAAACTTATTGAACTTAAAGGAATGAATAACATTTTTTCAAAAGGTGAGCAGGGATCAGATTTGTGCGTTAATATAGCCCATATGAGGGGCTTCACATCAGAGACCTGATCTAAAACAGCACAAGATGTAAGGACTGCTGGATGTGTGGACTTATTAAAGGCTACACATAATCTTACAAAGAAGCAGACAGTCTTAGCCTTTTTGTCAGAAAAAACACAGGTTATTTAATGGTCATCAAATGTATACATATTCTATTATGTAGACATAATAGCATACTACACTTGTTGCACTTTTAAGGGTCTGCTTCTAAAGTACAAGTTTTTTTTTTTTGTGCTTATGTTTTTGCATTTTGTTCTTATATTTTTGCATTATTTGTTTTTGCAGTAGTTCTCAGTACAGAGTACCCACTTAAAAGTGACACTAAACAATATCCTTATTTTTCAAAAATAATCCTTACACAACCACTACTTAATTGACCTACAATCTATTTTTTGTGAAATAGTTTCTTGCTTTTCTGCTTCCTCATAACATCCTCCATGAGTTCCTGAACCTTTGCCTTTCCCTCTCACTTCTGTTTGTTTGGAACAAGCAGTGCACATTAGTTGTGGTCATGTGCACTACTCTACACATGCTACAAGTCCCATAGTCCAGGGTGCTTGCAAATTAACGCTTTCACGCCAACCGCCTCCCAGCCCTTTAAAGTGGAAGTAAACCCATTGAGTTAACAGTTAAAAAAACAGTTTTACATTTCCGGCATGTCGGAAATGCTAACTGCCACATTGGTTGTGCTCTCAACCAAACTGTCGAACCATCCAATGGCTGGTGTCATAACTTGTCACATGTGCAGCATCATGGCAGTTGAAGATTGAACAAAGGTCAAGATGGCAGCTTCCTTGGCTGAAAACGATGGAGGGTTTACTTCCACTTTAAGAATTTAAAGGCTGGGAGGCTTGAGCAGGCATTCGGGTCATGTGAGTGCTGTGATTGGCTATCACAGCGGTCACATGATCGCAAAGCTCCCAACTACCAAAGTATACATTGGGAGCTTACCAATCCCCGCTGGCTACCATGCTTGGAGTGTGCAGAGAGCGCGCTCGCAGCACGGTAAGTGGGGGATGCATATATGCGGCCACTCAGTGTTAGGGCCCACATGCTAATATGCGTAAGGCCGGCGTGAAAAGGTTAACTTTATTAACTGCATACAGTTATCAGAACACAGTATTTTTTTCATTGTAACATAAAATAAGATGTGCAGCTCCTGCTAGCAGCTTGCTTAAAGTGCCAATCAACACCCCCATTAGGATCTGTGTTCAGCATTTCCAAATTGGAGCCGAATGGTACTTTAAAAGCTTCAACAAAGCTTGCTGAAAGCTCTGAAAATGTTTTGCTAAAGCGTGCTGTTCACACTGCTTATATACATGTTGAAAGTGGTTGTAAACCCTGTTACACCACTTGTACCTTCAGGTATGCCTATAATAAGGCTCACCTGTAGGTACTGTAAATATTTCCTAAACCTACACGGTTTAGGAGAGATTTACCATATACGCTTGCGCCGTCAACACCTGGTGAAAATTAGTAAAATAAATGCTGCTCTCAGTATCTACTGACTTTGCCACTGTATAACTTCTTTCATTCACAGGTTTATCACTGAAAGGACTGTTATTTTGATTGACACAGAACTACTAAATTTAATTGAACATCTCCAAAACTCCAATTTAAATGGTAATAACAAATATATTAGACACAGATCATACCCAAGTTTACATTCCTTCATCTGGTCATCATTGCAAGCTTATTCATTGAGGCAGCACAACTATAATGTGCAAAGCGCAGTAATCCACATCAACCAAGTAGGGAATGTGACATTCACTAAAACAGCAGGTGAATCTTTCTGGTGAATGTGCATAATGTACAATGAATGATTCACCACCAGTACGTTTTTGGAGGAGGTCACATTCACAGCTATATAAATATGCCCCCGAGCATCAATGCATTGGAGTTAAATTAGTAAGGGCCCATTAAGTTGTGTGTGAATGTGCACTGTGCTAGGGCAGCAAAATCCAAACAAGTAGGAAGCCCATTTTAGATATCAGACATGCAACATCCGCAAGCCCATCAACACAGTAGTGCAGGGCACGGGATGTAAAGCCTGGTACACACGATCGGATTTTCCGCGGACAAAGCGTAGGAATTTTTTATTTGAAGGGCGTTGGCCATTAACATGTATTGCATACAAACGGCAAATAATTGTCGGCCAACAAACACGAAACATGTTTTTTCAGCTGTTTAGCACCACCCTTTGGGCAACTTGTGCCAACGTTGTGTTATGGCTAGCATTGCTTCTGAGTATGCATGTTTGTACTTTGGCATTTTGTCCAAAAGACTTCTGTACAAACGATCGGATAATCCGACAACACACATTTGTTGTCGGAAAATTTAAAAGCATGCTATCCAACATTTGTTGGCAAAAAATCAGACAATTGTCCGATGAAGCAAGCAGTCGGATTTTTCGACAACAGCCTGTCATCACACAATTCCCGTCGGAAAATCCGATCGTGTGTACGGTTCTTTAGTTCCAATTGTTGAAGAACCAAAATAAAAAGTAAAGAATTTAACAGAATCTCTGGACCTGTCCTTAGACCATACATCCGGGGCCTGGCAGATGTATTTGAGTGCAATGACTGAATGCAGGGCAGGGCCTGCTAGGGAGAAAAGGGCTTTTATCCACAGGGTCTTTAAAAAAAATTGAATGTCCTCAACAGGAATAAAGACTTTTTAAAATGGCTGAAAGCACAACAGAATCTGACCTCTTCTGAAGGAACTCCTCCTTAATTGGGCAAACTGCTTGGGAGGCGCGAACATCCACATTAGGCCAGTTACCATACAAAGTAGGTTTTAGTAGCGAGTGCATTGGGAAAGTTCTGGTAGGAAGACAACTGAAATGATATGGGTTTATTTAAGAGTAACTCACTTTTTGTTGAGGAAAAAAAAAAAAAACTTGTTGGGTAATCAAATGTACATTGCAGGGATATTGTTGCAGATTCTTACCAGTTTTGGCTCTGAAGAAAAAGTTATTAGTCCTATGAATACTGATTCTGAATGGGAGTGCATAATAAATTTTACTCAGCTGATGCACTTCCAGGGTTTTGATGAGAAAAGTAGCATTATCTGCATTCCTTTAGAAGTGATCAATCTTAAGCCCTCATTCACACTGAACACAGCTTTTGAAATCATGCAAGTTCATCTGAACCCGCACGATTTCAAAAGCCACATTTCAGTCCGACTTCAGGGGCGACTTGAAAGACATCTGTACGGGTTCATGCACAGATATCTATTGAAATCAGTCCCAAAGTCGCCAAAAGTAGTGTAGGAACGACTTTGCGCCGCTGCACTGTTTGGGATGCTCCTATTGCCGGCAATAGGCTCCAAGTTGACCTGTCAAATTGCACCAATGTGAACTGGGGCTTAGGGAGTATCTCACGAAAAATTACATTTTGTTGCAGTGAATGCCTAAAACCTGACTTGCTTTTTAGTACAGAGTTCTTCACACAAGCAGGAAATTACATCTCTCCAGATTACCATACTGCATTC
This sequence comes from Rana muscosa, assembly GCA_029206835.1. Lineage (NCBI taxonomy): Eukaryota > Metazoa > Chordata > Amphibia > Anura > Ranidae > Rana > Rana muscosa. Next base: position 492,151,239 of record CM055117.1, on the reverse strand, counting down.
AATTTTACAGAAGATGATAGTACGGCAGTTTAAAAAATGAAAGCTATTTTTTAGTAATATTAAATGACAATATGGTTTGTGTAGAAACTGTATGATATATATATATATATATAAAATAATTTTTTTCCATAACAATGGAGTTAGACTTTAAGCCTAGGCATGTCAGCAGACTGAGGCTCCTTAGGCAAAAACTCATCCAAAAAGGTTGTGGCCATCCTCTTCAGTCAAGTCATACAGAGGCAGATGCAACTATAGGCAAATCAGGGACACGCTGAAGGAGAAGAAGAAACATTTTTGCATCCCTTGTCCCGGTAGTTAGGCCCTTGAGCCAGGGCACCACAAGCTACCCCAGAGCTGTTGATTGATAGGGAGCTGGGAGAGCCTGCAGAACTGCTCCCTCTGTACCTATAATCCAACATACTACAAGTGTGTAAGAGTGTAGATCACACGAGGGATACTCACAATTAGCTTCAGGAGCAGGGGAGGTTATATGACCATCTGTGGCCTAGTCACTGTAAGACAGCAGGGAGCCAGTGGCTTGTCTGTGCAGAGTACTGTGTTAGAGGTGGTGTAGGCCTCATGTGGAGGGGGAGAAAGGTTGCAAAATGCATGCTGAGTAGGAGGCGGCACAGGCATGCACAGTAAAAGTGACACAAAGGAGGAACCACACATGCTCCGTAAGGCAGACAAGCGGTGCCAAATTTAAAAGTTGGGTAGTGCCCGCTTCCCACAAACGCCCTGCGACACATGGCGAGTCGCAGCCAGAGCTCCGGGTATCAACCCCTGCAGTGGTGCAGCTGGGGACAGCAACGCAATAAGCACACACCAGGCTTCAAAAGGGCAAGGCCCTGTGACTTACCGCAGTAGCAGTCCAGAAGGTCCCTGCTGCCTCCAGAGCTGGAGAATGCCTGAGCAGGACCCAGGGAACATGTCACATCCAGACATTTTTCACCCTTCGGTGAGCATACTCACTAAGGAATCTTCATTGACAGGGTTTCACAAGAGAACGTACCGCAGCCCTGGACCTGTAAAGTGCTCTGCAGCTGACTTACGCAGTACACTGGGTGTCTGGACCCTGTGCACCCCAGGCAGAGCCCAAGGATCACATTAAAGGTCAACCCCACATCTTCTGCATGGTGTGGTGTGAGTACAAACTCTAAAGCAATGCCAAGGATCAGTCAAGTCTGGAAAACTGCAAGATATTATGCCTACGTTCACATCAAGGCGATTTGGAATGCGATTTAACATGTCAAATTGCATGCCAAATCGGCGGCTATTGCCGGCAATAGCACCGTCCGCATCGGTGCGACACATATTCCCAAAAATTGTTCCTGTACCACTTTTGGCAACTTCAGGGGGCGATTTGTATAGACATCCGGGCATGAACCCGCACAGATGTCTCTGAGATCGCTCCTGAAGTCGGACCGACATGCGGGTTAGAAATCGTGCGAGTTCAGCTGAACTCGCACGATTTCTAACCCAGTCAGTGTGAACCTAGGCTTATTCTCTGGCTCTGCAGTAAGCTTGTGCTTTCCATGTGGAAAATGCTAATGTACCAAGACAAAAAACATACAATTATAGAATGTTAAATATATTGCAACAAAAAGGTAGGTAGTGAGATTTTAAAATACCCCTTCAGTGATCACACAAGTATATTTATGCAAGAAAAAATATGTACAAATTTTTTATTTTAAATAGTAAATTAATTAACACGTATAAAATTGTCATGGCTTGCATACCGATACCAGCAAAACATTATCCACTACAAACATGTATGGCTGTTTGTTGAAATGAGGAACCAGGGTCAATGCGTTTCGCAGAAATGACCGCTACTTCAGGACCTCTTAAATGCACATGATCAAGTTTTTCTTCTGGAAGATTTCAGTTTATATATTTTTCATGCATCTTGTAACTAGCCCCCACAGTATACAAAGATGTACTGGTGGAATATCCAGTGAGGTATAATCTCTCCGGCCCATGGGAGATAGATCATCCCCAGAGTAGCGCTCTTTATACAGGAAGGCACCAGAGTTTCCACATGGTGTGGTATTCTGAGTAGTACGAGTATTGCTTGTAAGAAAAGAAATGGCTGCACATCCAGGAATTCCGATTGCCTTTTATTGTTCAAAGTGATAACACCAAAGACACCAACACGAGGTCACGTAGACGCGTTTCACACAAACATCTTGTGCTTAATTATTGGTAATGATTAAGCACAAGATGTTTGTGTGAAACGCGTCTACGTGACCTCGTGTTGGTCAACAATAAAAGGCAATCAGAATTCCTGGATGTGCAGCCATTTCTTACAAGTTTCTCACGGAGGCGGGCCGGGGCTGGCACTCTACGAGACATTCCACCTCAGGTTATCATCATACACCTGGAGCAGCTGCTCTTTTGCTTAGTACGAGTATTGCTCCTCAGGTCCTGAAGAAGCAGTCATTTCTGCAAAACGCGTTGACCCTAGTTCCTCATTTCGACAAACAGCCATACATGTTTGTAGCGGATATTTTTTCTTACATAAAGTGTACTTGTGTGATCACTGGAGAGGTATTTAAAATCCCACTACCTACCTTTCGTTGCAATATATTTACTATAGAAATGACACCCTCCACTGGCACATTTTTCTAGTCGATCTCCTCCACTATATATACACCCAACGAACACACAGAAAATCTTTTTGATAGAGAAATGTTAAATTGGACTTGGACACAAAATAGAACGAATAGGTCTTTAGAAAGCACAGAAGTCAGGCAGGTATTTCACATATTTCAAGCTCCACCATTCTGGGAGAATTTATTGAGCCTAATTTCCAAAAGCAGTAGAAATCAATGTAAAAAATAAAGATTGTCAGGTAGGGGAAGATTATACACTTGATGCCGGAATGTTTTCCAGATCGTGGATTCCATCCTTATCGATGACCCGCACAGTGAATGAGGGAAGGCTCAAGATAAACCTCTTCGAAAGCTGAAAGAAACAGACAGAACAATTTTCTCCTGGTAAAAGGTGTCAGCATAAATTAATGCAAGGTAGGGAATAAAGCTTAGGAGGCTAAAAAGCTAGCTGCCTGTTGGTATTCAATTATGCAGGTAAACATGCAAATATTTTGACTAGCTTACAAGGTTGAATTCTTAAGGTGTAATGATGATACTGAAAACAATGTGAAAGGAAAAAAAAACAGCAACTGAAAGTCCAAAAATAAAATCTTTAAACTTCACACTGCAAACTTTAACATGCATTTAAAACCACAGCAGTTAACTGGTAGTGAATAACATTTTCTGTGAAGGTTCTATTTTGGAAACCGATCATGAAGACCAAGTAATGTGCAATCAAATTAATATGTACCCTTCATTCTGTAGATAGTAAGGAATAAAAACTTGATAGATGCTGCAAAAAAAAGTCTGGCCACTGGTCTTCTAAAAGTCTTCTAAAAAGTTTATTGGCGTTTTTTTAAAAAGCCCTTTAACTGCACTCTATGTTAGCCTATGCGTTCATGTACACATAGCGTTTTTTAGCGTTATTGAGCAGTGGAGTTAATGGGCTTTTTTCTCAAAGCAAGAAATGCGCGTTCAAAGTGCAAAACGCAGGTCGCCAGCGGTTTTTGATCCATTGGAAAAAAAAAAAAAGAGAAGCTAAAAACCGCTAACATTGAAAAACGCTAATAAACGCTAGTAAAAAACGCTGGCTTTTTCTGCCAGAAATCTGGCGTTCAAAACGACCGTTTTTGAGCTTCTGTGTACATGGAGCCTCACCCCTAAAATATGTACTTTCAAATCGAAGGCTCAGTTCATCTTTTACATCAAAAATAATGCACATCTTTTTGCAGGTCAAGAAATGTACATTTATTACCTTTTAAAATAGGAGCCTGGAAAGCATTGCATCCATGATCAGCAGATTGCGAGTGCAGTGCCAGGCTCCTGTACAAATGGCCTAATGCCCGTACACACGATCCCAATATCGTACGACAGATCGTACGACTTTTTTCGCTTAATAGTCGCAAGTAGAAATTAAATAGGTTATTAAAGTCCCGAAAATTCTCGTACGACAGAAGAAAAAAAAAAAAAAAAAATCGGAAGTCATGTGTTGTAATGTAAAAAAGTAGTATATCAAACATAAAAACAGTGGTAATCTGTATGAGTAATATACCAAAACAGCGCTAATGTTGGTAAGAAAAAGGTGGCCAACTCCACCTGCAACGAAAATAACAGTTTGACAGGTATTGCAGTGCAGAATGTCAAACAGTGTCCATAGATGATCTTGACGCCCTCTGTCGAAGTCAGGATATGACGAAACGCGCCAGGGGTGACCTACACTACGCAACGGAAGTGACGTATGCGCTCCACTGTAGCCGGACCCGGAAGTAGGATACTTCCTGTTTACACTCTTGTGGGACGAGCGGCTTGTATCTCCAACGGAGACGGTGAAGTGCATCCTTTGCTATTTTGCTCAATCGACTTGTATCTATGTACGTTTAATGTTTGAAGGGTGATTTGATGTGGGGGGCTTTTTTATTAGTGAGTGCCGAGTGGTGTATTGGAGGCCTATTTATACACCCTTGCTTTGATGTGTTGTAATGTATTTGTATTGTATTTTATGACAACAACTGTACTGACTGAACAAAAATCGTACGATTTGGTATAGTACGAGGAAAATTTTCGTGCATGTCTGATAAAATAATAATCGGATGAACTGTCATGATCGGCTCTCGGAAGCCCTGTACTAACGATCCGATTATCTTACGATTCTTCCTCGGACGACATTTTTCGTACGATATTCGGATCGTGTGTATGGGCCATTAAGCTGCGTTGCCTGTACCTCTGTACGCATGGTCATTGCAGAGCTCTAGGTAGCGTAAATGAACTACAGGTGTGCTGATCAGCGCACCCACACTCAAACTACAAGTACATCTGCCGTGGTGGATGACGGTACTTGTAGTTTATTCATTCACAGGAAACTGTGAATGAATGATGTAGCTGTGTGGGCAAAGCCCTGCACAGCTGCGCTACTTTTAAAAAGTGACAGCAGGTGTATGAAGAGGGACCCCCACCTGCTGTCACAGGGAGGGGGGGGGGGTTGAGGGAAAAGGTGCAGAAGCTGGAACATGGTACATGTTCCTCCCTAAAATTGGGTTGAATATGGGCAGCACAGTGGTGTAGTGGGTAGCACTTTCGCCTAGCAGTAATAAGGGTCGCTGGTTCAAATCCCAACCATGACACTACCTGCTTGGAGTTTGCATGTTCTTCCTGTGCCTGCGTGAGTTTCCTCCGGTTACCTCCCACACTCCAATGACATGTTGGAAGTTAATTGGCTTATGTCTAGAAAGAATTGGCCCTAGTATATGAATGCGAGTTAAGGACCTTAGATTGTAAGCTCCTTGACAAGCGCTTCGGGATCCTACAGGGTAAATGACCACGCTATATCAAGATGCAACTCTACTCAACTCATGTTCCAATGGTGAACCTATCCTTCAACAAATCATTCCATTGCGTGCATGAGAGCGGATTCTCAGGAACCAACAGGCATGAAAGAACAGTTTCCTGACATACTGGTCCCTATAATATCTGATCATTTATCTATAATCTGATAGACAGAAATGCTTAAAACTGGTAAGAATGCTAATAAAATTAGTGAAACGCAAGGCCAGAACATGGATGGCTATCATGTGTCAATGGCTTTTCATGCTCTTACCTCTGTTATACATCTCTTAAGAAGTTCTACTGCCTCTTCTCGCGTGAGATCTGGAACACAAAATTAAATTCATCATAAAAAAAAAATGCAGAGGATATAAAAAAATTTAATATATAGGCCTGGTAACGTAACAAATTCAATGTCTCTCCTTCGTGTCACTTAGAGCTGCTAGCCACATTTTAGGCTACCGTATACACCATTTAAACCTTACATTTTCTTGTTAGCATCGTCAGCCTATTAAGAACTGGCAAGAGGCACCTGATCCAAAGAGTCTGGTCTTCTGGGAGATGCACAATTACCACATTGTTTTGCACCAACAGTGGGCTTAGAGAAGAGAACAAGGTTTCAAGATTCCAAAAGCAGTTGCTCCCAACACAGTAGACTGTGAGGTCAACTCACTAAGACCAGCCAGAAACATTTGAAACGTTTGTGGTCAGGCTGAATGAACCAAGTTGATCAATCAACTTGGGTATAACCAGCCTGCCAGATTTACTTGCAATTCTTGCTAGCGCCTGCTATAGCCGCTAACAATCGCTGTCTTCTCCTAGTGGGGGTGGCTTCCCCCTGCCGGGAGCAGACAATTGCTCGGCAGGAGCGATTCACCTGTCAGCTCTGTCTGTATTGATGGGGGAAATCGTGCAAATTTCTTCCTGCAACCCGTAGTTGCAGGAAAGCAATTTGCTCCATCTATGGGCTTCCTTAGAGAGTTATATAACTGCATGAACTTTAAGTTGAAATAATTCATGCCGTGTTATTCACAATTCATGTGTGCGTTAAATACCGCACAAGTAAAAAATTTTATTTTGCTGTAGCGTGAAGTGAAACATTTAGCAGGGGTATGCCTACCCCTGCTAAATGTGACAGTTCAGCTCATTGCACCTGGTTGTTAAGGAGCCAGCACCCGCCGGCATCCTAACAACCATGACTCATCCCTGTTAGCAGGGATACCATGCTGACAGCAGAATGTAAACAAAAGAGCCAGCAGTAAAAAATTAAAACAGCGTTCAGTTTTCCCCCTAATCCATTTTTCTTTGGGGGGGCCTCGCAGCTTGAAATTCCCCCTAAAATCCATACCGAACTAACGTGCAGCGCAGAAGGCCAGGACGAATTTGGGGGGGGCGGGGGGGGGAGTGGGGAATTCATGTGTGCCCTGGCAAAGCACCTTATCTTTCATGTTGATGAGGAAAAGGGCCTCTTCCACACAACTCTGTCCTGGTGGTTGTGGGGTGGGGGGGGGGGGGGGACAAATCAGAATCTTGGCTGCCCCCCATGTGAATGAGTAGGAGGAGAAATTATTACTCTAGACAATTAACTGTTTGAACACCAAGTGCTTGACATGCCTAAATGTGTTTGCAAAAAGTGTGTCTTCAGGTGCTGTTTGATGCTGCTTTTCTCCTGCCAGGAAAAAGGCTTTATATAGATGTGCGGTTGGGGTCTGCAAAAATGCGTGTTTGAGACAGGTTTTTGCCACTCACCAACTGCCCCCCCTCCCCCTTTTAGGCTGGGTTTACACTAGAGCATGCAGCGGCTCACAGGAGTCTGGTGTGTCTCCATTCACAGTTTCAGGTCCAATTTCACCCCAAATTTTGGGCTGAATTCTGAGCTGAAACGGACCAAAAGACCCACAGGACTCCTCTGCAATTCACACCGGAGCCGCTGTGGAGGTGTGTGAACCGGCTCCATAGAGAGCCAGACACAATCTCGTGCTGTGCGAAATGGATGCAGGGAAACCCACATCCAATTCGCAATAGTGTAAACCCAGCCTTAAGCTATATACTCTAGCAAATGTGAAAGTGGCACAAACGCCATGCAATACACATGGTTGCAGTGCATTTGTCAGAAAAAATGGTTCATCACCCTGTCAGTAGCCTCTGAAGCACGATCCAAACACAAATCCGGCTTCAGAGTAAATGGTGATGCAACGGGAGGGCCCGGGGAACCCAGAATCTCTTAGAAAGTATGAGATACCCTTGCTTCAGCTTCCCCAATGCCTCTTATGTGTAAACCACCCTGTGTCTCTATTAGGGGCACAGGGTGAATGAAAACCCCACTATGATCTGTGCTAATCAGATTCAATGCTGTATATACGTTGTTGTGATAGGGGTCATTTTGGGCACAGGGTGAGCCAGGAAATAATGGACATTGAGAATATGTATTGGATTGTTTTAAAATGGGTCTGTAATATTATTCCCCAGTATTTCCCAGGATCTGTAAATAACTGTTCGGTTGATCCTGAACTCAACAGGTTAAATTAAGAGATGCTGATGTGTCACCTGTCTGCTTGTGTAAGATTAATGAACCTCAATTATGCTACAGATCCTTTCATTGTGAGATGTGTATTGGGAGCTCGTTATGTATCTATTGTGTGAAGTCTTTTGAGAAATGGGAGACAGTACGGCTAGCCTAAAAGGTCATGCATAATCATTTAAACTGAAATGTGGATTGGGAGACAAAAGCTAGCCTAAAAGGTCATATGTCTGAGTCATCAAGCTGTAGTTAAGTAGATCATGCAAATTAGCTCTGGTCAAAGATGTATGGTGAGATGAAAATAAGAAACTCCCCTCGATGTGTATAAAAAAAGTTGCAATGTTTTTTTTCAATAAACAGAGTCTATCTTGGGAAGATACAGAGCGTGTTGTCTCGTTCTTCCGGAAGGATTAATCCTATGGGAAGTGGTCGCCTGACTGTGGAGTATCGGTAGCGAATGTGTGTCCAGGAGAGGGAATCGCTTAAGCGGCGTTAACCCCCTTTCAGATTTGGGGTGCAGTTACAGGTATTTAGACGCATGTCTAAATCTAACCAAAGGGGTCAAGTAGAGCTGGGCAAAGGCCCAGTGTGCATGGGACCCAAACAGACTGTTCTCATTAGAAAATCTAAATATCAATGCTAGCCATCATGAAGTATTTTTTGTTCTTTCCCAAATACAGAACGTGAAATATATCCGGTCAAAGTATAAACTAGGTTTATAGGTGTCACATTTATAGCAGAGGTTAGCAATTGATTTTCCCAAAGGGCCACATGAGAAACTGGGACTGTTGTGCAAGGCCAAACTTAATTCTACTCAATAAAAGTTTTGGATCTGGGAAGGTCCGTAAGTACGTAAACATGTCGAAAACAAACACCTGGCGCCTGGAATAATAGGTACAACTGCTCCTGAAATAGGTCTCTTTTAGACAGGCGGACTGGGGATGGTAAAAACAAAAAAAAACACACAGGCAGCTGAGCCGCAGTTTTACCGCTTCTTCCAACCTCACGACAATCACCCTCTGCAAGAAATCTGCCTGTATACTGCCATCCTTAAGGTTAGTGTGAGAGCCCGGATTTAGATGCTCTGGTGATACTGAACCAGTACTGATTTGCAAATGACTTGCAGTCAATTTCAGCAATGAAAGGGTGCAGAAAACAAGCAATGATTGATTGACAGTACTGCTTAGAAAGGGACCCGAGGGACTATTGAAAGGAAGGTGTTGGTGATACCAAAGACCCACCAGGGGGTACTCTGTGATCTGCGCCCCAGCAAGGTGAGGGTGTTATCACACTAACTTATCAGCACTGGTATAACATGTTTGGAGGGCTGCATCTCAAAGCAGGCTCTCTGAACTGACACTATGCCACAGCCTCTCTGCCCCCTGAGTGATAAACGATTAAAAAGAAAAAAATAACTATAACCATTTCTAGGCTACTAATTATTGCTGCTGCTTTCAGACTTCATTCTCTGCTCTTAAATAAGATGATGGAAACAACATTGTGCAGCGTTTGAATGTCAAAAATAGGCTCCATAAAAAAAAACTTGCTTATGGGGAAATATCTCACCCTAATTGAAAAAAAAAAAAATCACAAACATGTTGAATTAAACCGCATAGCTCCACAAACACTTTGTGAATGCATTGTGCTCTTCCAGCCTCCAGGCAATCACAAAGTCCACTGAAATGCAGTAATACTAATCACACTACAGAAAGGGGATGTTTTCCCGTTTCAATCCTTCAAAACATGATCAAACCGTGTTGTGTATGTATGGTCATAAAACCAAAACTCTATATAGTAGAGCCTGACCAAGCATGTACATCACCTGGTATTTGCCAGACTGCTATTCGCAGTAAAGGATACTTGGGTGATCCTGCTAGAAATACAGGCCATACCCAAATTTTATGGACTGACAACACTGACATGGCTGTACTAAAATAGTGCGCAGCATTCTAAACCCACTGTGTGATAGCCACGGCTGGACTACACAACGTGCCTTTAGCTCATCTCTCAATGCCAGTGGTCATGTGACATGTAGTTCTGTGGCTGCTTGCAGGTCACAACAGCACAGGAAGAGTCCGCGAAAAGTGCTGATGTGCTCCAGGGCAGGAGCAATCAACTGAACGCACTTTGCACACTGGAATGTTGGAGGAAAGCAGATATGGCATTTGCACTTGTATTTAGGAGACATAAGAAAATTGTTTAGACTTCAAGTACAGAAGAATATTTTAATAGTTAAATTTAATGTGATCAAAATGTATATGCAGTAGATTATTGGTCTTCCATATAAAAAGGAAAGTGGCTAAATTTTCTGCAACCTAAAATAGAAAAGCTATTAGGTTTCAGGCTACACACGGCTAGATATAAGCCTCCAAATGCCATTTGTGGTACAGTCTTAGACCCCTTTCACACTGCGGCGTATTTCAGGCATTTTAGCGCTAAAAATAGCGCATAAATAATGCCTGAAATACTCCTGCCCCAGCATTCTCAATGTGAAAGCCAGAGGGCTTTCACACTGAGGCGATGCGCTGGCAGGAGAAAAAAAAATCTCCTGCAAGCCGCATCTTTGGAGAGGTGAAGGAGCGGTGTGTATACTGCTCCTTTACCGCTCCTTCCCATTGAAATCAATGGGACACCACAGTAATACTGCCCGCAAACCGCGGCTGTAGCCGCGGTTTGCGGGTGGTATTAACCCTTTTTCGGTCGCTAGCGGGGGTTAAAACCGCACCGCTAGCGGACGAATATCTCAGTAAATACGACAGTATATATGCGCTAAAAATCGCACTGCTATACCGCCACCGCACATGCCCGCCTCAGTGTGAAAGGGGCCTTAATCTATATTACCAGTACATTTATTCTGTATCATTAAAGAGGAAGTAAACCCTGATGGGTTTTACTTCCTCTGTTTCCCTGCAAAGGTAAAGCATATATCTCCGTGTAAGTTTAGGAGATATTTCAATCACCACAGGTAAGCCTTAATCTAGGCTTACCTGTAGGTTAACGTGGTTGTAAAGGGTTTACAACCACTTTAAGGTGGTGAGAAGAGACACTGGAATGATACAAGAACAATGCTACCAACTAGATTCCCAAAACCATATAGCAGTTTTGTGTGAAGGCCGCTTTTAAAGTAAATGTGTGATGACAGAACATTTGGGGCAGTCATTGTTGATCTCGGTTGTGCTGACCCACTGGTTTAAATACTTTCTAGCCAATGATCCCAAACATCAGAATACAGTGGAACCATGGTTTACGAGTAATGCGGTTAACGAGCGTTTTGAATAACGAGCAACTTTTTATAAAAAATTCTGACTCGGTTTGCCAGCATTGTCTATCAAAACAAACTGAATTTAAGCTAATGGGGTGTGCAGTACCGCATTTGGCCAGAGGTGCGGGGGTGCCGGTGACACTCGGAACGGTTCAGAGCCTTTCAGAAATACTCCGTTCCCGAACCTTTCTGAGGGTTTCCGAGATCACCCGAGCTGTCCGAGTATTTCCGAGGCTCTCCGGCGCCCCCCAACCTCTGGCAACATGCGGTATTGCATGCCATAGAAGTCAATTTGGAACTAATTATCTTTGTTTCCATTGAAGTCTATGGGGAAACCTGCTTTGATATGCGAGTGCTCTGGATTACAAGCATTCTCCTGGAACAGATTATGCTTGTAATCCAAGGTTCCACTGTATATTCGTTCCAGGTTAGTGACCTACAGTAACAAAAGCAGAGGATCAGCATGACAGCCGTGTAATGACCTTTTTTAGAATGAAAAGTGTGTTCCCGTTTTTCTGATATGATAAACCAGTGGCCAGTGAAGCTGTTCATCATTGAGATGGGACAAAAGGAATAGTAGCTTAGGGGCAGGCCCTGATACTCCCAAAAGTGTGGAGCCTTGCCTACCAAAGTGGCCTGGTACTGGACTACAGCAGGAATGTTTAAGAGGCTGTTGCTGGTAGGCACCTGCATTTTAAGCCTCATGCACACTGGACTATAAGAATCTACATTCCTTTTTTACAAATAAAATTCAAAAGAATTAACAATCTTGATAAATATCTTGTTTTATTGGCACAATGAACTGAAATGCATACGGCAGGTCATACCTGGCTTGTAGTAGCGGTCAAGGATGCTGAGTGTGAGGAGGGCCCCATAGCCATGAGCTGCAAATGGTGCTTTTGCCAGAGCTGCCAGGTAATCCATGTAATAGAGGGAAGGGCCGTCACTATCATCGTAACCAGCCAGCAGCAAGTTAACATGGTAAGGAGTCTGTAAACAAAGAGTCATATTTAACCACAGCTATGCAACACCCATCTACCTATTAGAAAAGAATGCTGAAAATTAAGACCCCGAAATACATATACTTGAAGACTGCAAAACATTCAAATATGCCATTTATAGTGTGAGTAAAACAACTACAAAAGCATAAAGACAAAATAACAAACCCAATATAGTCACCTAAAAGTTCAAAAACCTTATTTACACTTACCCACTTTTTCCATATGTAGCGGGGTGTCATATTTAGGGGGAGCGTCTGAGTGGTAACTAGGCTCAGATGCACTAATTGTTAGGTTTCATGGACCATTTCTATCCCTGGGAGATAGTACTGGTGTGCAGTTCCCTGGGGCCTATGGGTGGCGCTGTTGCCATGGGCCCGGGTTGAACCGCAGTACAGGGTTGTGCCTTTTCTTGTCCCCTCTCAGCAGCAGAACGGCGGGGCGGGGAACCTGCTGTGCCGGTCGGGAGAGGATATAAAAGGGGGCGGCCATCTTCCAGAGGGGTTCGTTGGCGTCCGCGCCCAGGCACCTTAGGCCTGGGTGTGTGTGTGTCGCCTCCGGGTGCCCTAGGCCTGGAGGCCTGGTCGGTTCGGCGCTCAGGCACCTTAAGGCCTGGGTGCGGGTGGGTTGTCTTCGGGTGCCCTAGGCCCGGAGACGGAGCTGCTGTTTCCATCCCAGACACCTTCAGTCTGGGGTGAGGTACTTTGGTGAGGGCCCGGAACATAGCAACCTTCGGCTGGGGTCCGAGGATCGAGGCTCCCAGGGATCTGCCTTGCGAGGGGACCCATATCCTGGACGGGGAGGCCAGGGAGGTGACCCTTTCTGAAGACCCAGCGCAGAGTCGTGGTGACAGAGGGGGCCTCTGGTAACTCTCCGGAGGGATGTTCTTATCCTGAAAAAGGGCTAAGTTACTCAAGGAAGGAAGGAAGGAAGGAAGTGCGGGTTCTTTATGTCACAGTGGCAGTGACTCTACGCACACCAGGTCAGTGGCAGTGACTTGCAACTATTCACCAGGTCAGTGGCAGTGACCAACCTCATGGTCTGTGGCAGGGACCGTGCGCCAAGCCTGTTCGTGCAAATCAGAATAGGAGAAACCCTGAATTAAGTTTGTGCCTGGACCTCCTCCCACCTTATCTGACCCGTGTTTGTCTCAACCTGTCTGCTCTCAAAGAGACTATTTATTGCCCTTAAGAATAAATAAGTAGTTGGACTTTTCAGTTGGTGTGGACAGTTGCTTACTGGGGAGAATTAAGGACTTGTTTCTGGCTACCCCAGAAACAAGGTAAGCGCTGGAGGTTTTAAAACACTGGCTGCAAGCAGGCCTGAGAAAACTAACACCGCTCAACCTCCCCATCCAGGAGGGTACGGGCTTGTGGTGCGGTGTGCCTCAGTCTTTCCTGCGAAGGAGCCAACATAATAGAAAAGCAGGTAAAGGCTGGGGTGGGTGCGCTACACGTGGGGGCTCGAGTCTGGGATGTGTTTGTGGCCACAAAGTGAAAAAAACCCCCCAGAAGTTGAACTTTTATTCCCCGGTGAAGCTCCGTGGGAGGTCGACCATGTTTGGAACTGCGCCACGAGGAGAACCCCGACTGCGTAGTTCGTGGGCGTGCCTACTCAGAAGGCCCGCGAACGATGCAGGAGATGGGAGGAGTCTGACCATGTATGGAGTTACACGTGGGGACTTTGGTGCGAAAAGGTCAGTGTGCGATAGAGCAGCAGATGGTCAGCATGGCGTTGCATGCCTCATGGGTTCCAGCTACAACCATGAAAATGACTTCATTCGCTGCTTCGCTAGCGGATACAGGGATTCGGCTCAAGCCCCGGGGAAGATTTACCCTCTACGTGTGCAAGGACGTGGAGGCCCTCGGTGTGATTTGTCCCAAACTGCTTGGGAGTGGTGGTTCATCTAAAGCCATTCGGGCTATGAGAGAGCTGTAAGGAATTTCTTTTCGAGGTGGAGCAACCTACAGAGAGGCCTCGGGCCTTCCACCTTAATTGCCTTATGGGCGCCACCACTCTGGAAAGAGGAATCAAAGCTTGCACAGCCACCCCTGCGTGCACTGACGAGACTTTGGAGGAAGTCACAGAGGAGATCGCTTCAGCGAGTGAGAAACCGGAGGATGCTGCTTCGGTTACAACAGAGTCTTTTCTCCCACCGCCCAAGAGGAAGATGGGTCTTGTGAAAGCTTCCCGCAGCCGTGGTGGAGCAACGCACTAGCGCTTACCCGGAACGGATGCATCCGAAGGGGAAAGTCCCGGATGTCCGAGTTCTTCTGCAAGCCGAGGTAAGCCAGGGGGAGAGACTTTGTTAAAGGCCCCTAGCCCTGGGGATTCACATGTTTGCGAGTTAGCCAGAGGGGGTGAATCATCCTTCACCAGGAACTGCTTCCCTGCGGAGGAGTACGATACCTCCGACCTAGGGTCCATCTCTGATGCGGGTGATGACGCCGCAATTGATGAACTGTTCGAGAGGAAGGGATGGGACAAGATGCCCCTGTCCTTGTTCCGTAAGCCTAGGGACCCACATGTCTACGGGGGAAAAGTACACCTCGGGTGGTGGCTTTTGAGCCCGAGGAGGGATCTGTCCCCTTGCCTGCCCTTCCACCGTCGGAGGCACCCGCTTCCACTACTGCTACGAGACGGGTGTCACTGAGGGCCCCTGCAACTGGCCCAGAGGCAGTTAAAGTGCCTCGGCACCCGGATGCCATTGTCTTGCCTGGCGCAGGAGACCGCGCTACCATGCCACCGCTGTCCCGCTTGCAAAGACTGTTTAACCAAAAGGTTGCCAGCGAGTATGGGTGGGAATACCCGTACCAGCCAAAGGAAATGTGGTTTGAGGTTGAGGTCTGCAGACATCGGTGGTACGAAGAGTTTGTGTGGACACACATCAAGGTACCCCAGGCCAGGAGGGTACGGGCTTGTGGTGCGGTGTGCCTCAGTCTTTCCTGCAAAAGGAGCCAACATAATAGAAAAGCAGGTAAAGGCTGGGGTGGGTGCGCTACACATATATAGCAAACCATAATGCACACCCACTGGTGTGACCTGGCCTATATATCCTTAAAACAGCCAAAATGTGCACATAGACTAAAGCCAGGTTTGGTTTGGCCTACAAGTACATTTTCTGTGAGAGAGTGTTGTGCATTGTACCCCTCTATGTAAGAGGGCATTGAATCTGTGAGCCCAGATTAGAAAGCTAGCTGTAAAGAATATTTTTTTTTGTCAGGTATGACAATTTATCCTGTAGCCGGTTGCTGCCTTAGCTGGAGAAGTGGGCTGTGTCAGATCCTCTGCTCACTCCCCTTAGCCACCGCTTAAGAGAGCAGAGAGGCATGGCTGTGAGTTCTGTGTGCAGATCCCTCGCCCTTGTTTCTGTCCCCGCCAACCCACTTGGGGCAGAAACTACCTGAGCCATTCAGCTGCAGGGAGAAAGCTCTGTGGATGATGTGGAATCCGCAGTGGAACCTGGGGTTAGTAGTTTTAAAGGGGTACTGCACAGTACAAATTGGATGGGGCTTCAACTTCATTACCCAGGTTTCCTGGGCACACCAGGAGAAGGGGAGAACTGCGTTTTCCCAGGCAAAATCTAACCGGAGGTGTCAGTGTAGTGTGGAAAGAGAGAGTAAGAGGACCCTGTTGTGGGGACTTTTCCAGAGAAAGGGTGAGACTGTGCTACAAAAAAGTCATTGCTGTGTGGGGAACCAAAGAATACAGAGCTGTTAGCCTGAGTGTAGAGGGACGGAGCCACTCCCAGAAAACAGACCTTGCTGTGCTACAGATAGGATTGGCTCCAGGTAACCGAACCAGAGGGATCACTGCTGCGGTGTCACTGGGTCTGGTGAGAGTGCCTTGTGGCACTTGTTGCTAGAGACTGAACCCCTTAATTATTATTAACTATACAACTACTTTATTACTGCCTGCAGGCCTTTGATTATCTTCAAGCGCACCAACGGTGTTATTGGGCCCCAACATTAGCTGGCTGAAGAGTGAGGACTAAGGATTTCTCTATACTGTTGCTACCCAGAGACTCTTGCCCCTAACCTAGTTTAAGAGGTACCATCTCAGGGGATGCTGCACCAAAACCTGATTCCGTTAGAATGCACTCTAACTTAGTTGTAATATCATTCACCATGCAGTTAAAGTGATAGTAAACGATCACCTTGTAAAACAACCCATTAAGTTTAAAATATAAAATGAAAAGCAAAAACATATGTATGTACGTATGCATGTATAAATAAAAAAAAAAAAAATTTCTTCCCCCCTTTTTTTTAAAGTGATCACATTCTCAATCCTCTGTTCTTGGCTGCATAAGAGCTGGGGGGAGCACAGAACACTTAGCTTTCCCAGTGAATGGCTGTGCGAGGGCTGGGGGGTGTCAGGATAAATCTGATCATTGAAGGAGATTACACTGAGCTCCCAGCATAGCTAGAGAACTGACCATGAGGTGTTCTCCTGTTTAGTGTGGTCAGTTTTTAATAGGAAAGCAGAGGGACTGGCAGGAACACCAGGGATTTCACACGAAGGAAACAATACAAAGAGAAAAGGATAATTTTTCATGCAAAAACATGGCACAGCAGGTACATATCAGGAATATAAATTGGTGGGTTTACATATTCTAACATATTTATGCACAGTTAAATGTTATATTTGCTGATTCTGTTGATGTCAGTTTAGTCTGAATCTAAGTTAATTCAGCATGGATATCACTCTGTCTAGCAGACTGTCTGAATTTACCTGCTGTGTGTTCATTTATTTTCAACCTACCATTTATTCTAACCCGTATTAATATATTGGAGTTAATCTACCACTAAAGTCCTTGTGTCCATGGCAAAAGGTATCTATACTCGAGTCCTTATATGTGCTTGCAGTGACTTTCATTCAACCAGGTGTGCCAGAAGGACTGAGGTTTTTCTTTGGAGTCAAGGTGCAGATTACAGAGCCTAAAATTACCATGTGGCTCCTTGGGGGGGGGGGGGGGGGGTAGAACTACAGTACTTATGTACTGCAACTGTGTATTTCACTAATCGCCTACACCAACACCTTATTTAAATGTCATCTGCAGATATTGACCCCTTACATAAAAGGCTACAAAGTAATTCCTTAAATGCTGGATTGAAAGACATTACTGCACTAGAAAACCACTGTGTTATCTGCCCAGTTTACTGTATATTTGCATGTTACTACCAGTTTAGGTATGTGCAGTGGATACTTGGAATGACCATACAGCATAACTAATGAGCCCATTTACAAGAACATGGCAGCGTAGGGTCATGTGCAATGGGCAGAAAAGATGTTGCAGTTTTAGCCACTGTTCCCTAGATACTTTAATTTAATTAGCCGCTCTAACATTTATTTATGCCTACACATCCGAGACGCAGGCACAATTAACAAGAGGAGGATTTGAGGGGGGGGGTTCTCTCAGTGTTTAAAGAGCGGTGCAGGAGATGTCTCGCCAAAGGTTTGTGCGACTCTCGAGATGCCAGCTTTCTGCATGTGTGAGATGTTCAGGCATAAATAAAAGGGTGTGAGGCAGTTTTAATTAAGCCAATACATCTGTGCCAGTTACCATGTCAGACTTCCTCTTGACATGGCTTGGGCACAAGGGATGAGCCGTCTAATTTTCACCCATTCAAGGCCACAAACTGTAGTGCAATCCTACGGACCCCTTCTTTTACATCCAAGTTGGGACTGTGACCCCTTTGTATCACTCGTAAGATCATTAGATGGGGGGTTGTAAGTCACACCTGAATATTGCTGGAATGAAGGCAGCATAAATTAATATCTTAAGTCTAGGATTTTTTGTAAGGAAAGCTGAGCTGAGCTAAATTTTATAGCTGCATTTGTAGACATTCTGAAAATGCTACTTATCAGGCTGTATTATGATCCTATTTCTGGAGACAAAAGTTTAGCTTCCTAAAGAAGGACTATACATTTTGTGATATCCATTTCCTATTCAC
Organism: Rana muscosa; assembly: GCA_029206835.1. Taxonomy (NCBI): domain Eukaryota; kingdom Metazoa; phylum Chordata; class Amphibia; order Anura; family Ranidae; genus Rana; species Rana muscosa. Next base: position 492,133,093 of record CM055117.1, on the reverse strand, counting down.
AGCCATGCTTTAAAATTACTGGGCATTAGTGTAGACGTTTTGCTGCTTCTGTGTCCACCTCCATATTTTTATTTATTTTTTAATATACAGTGAGGGGAAAAAAGTATTTGATCCCTGCTGATTTTGTTTGTTTGCCCACTGATAAAGAAATGATCAGTCTACAATTTTAATAGTAGGTTTATTTTAACAGTGAGAGACAGAACAAAAATTCCCAGAAAAAACACATTCCAAAACAGTTATAAATTGATTTGCATTTTAATGAGTGAAATAAGTATTTGACCCCTTCGCAAAATATGACTCAGTATTTGGGGGGCAAAACCCTTGTTGGTAATCACAGAGGTCAGACATTTTTTGTAGTTGGCCACCAGGTTTGCACACGTCTCAGGAGGGATTTTGTCCCACTCCTCTTCGCAGATCCTCTCCAAGTAATCGAGGCCGACGTGTGGCAACGCAAACCTTCGGCTCCCTCCACATATTTTCTATGGGATCAAGGTCTGGAGACTGGCTAGGCCACACCAGGACCCTAATGTGCTTCTCTTGAGCCACTCCTTTGTTGCCTTGGCCATGTGTTTGTGGTCATTGCCATGCTGGAATACCCATCCACGACGCATTTTCAATGCCCTGGCAGAGGGAAGGAGGTTCTCACCCAAAATTTGAGGGTACTTGGCCCCGTCCATCCTCCCTTTGATGCAGTGAAGTTGTCCTGTCCCCTTAGCAGAAAACACCCCCAAAGCATAATGTTTCCACCTCCATTTTTGACGGTGGGGATGGTGTTCTTGGGGTCATAGGCAGCATTCCTCCTCTAAACACGGCGAGTTGAGTTGATACCAAAGAGCTTGATTTTGGTCTCATCTGACCACAACACTTTCACCCAGTTCTCCTCTGAATCATTCAGATGTTCATTGGCAAACTTCAGGGCCTGTACACATGCTTTCTTGAGCAGGGGGACCTTGCAGGCGCTGCAGAATTTCAGTCCTTCACGGCATAGCGTTACCAATTGTTTTCTTGGCGACTATGGTCCCAGCTGCCTTGATATTATTGACAAGATTCTCCCGTGTAGTTTTGGGCTGATTCCTCACCATTCTTATGATCATTGAAACTCCATGAAGCAAGATCTTGCATGGAGTCCCAGACCGAGGGAGATTTACAGTCATTTTGTGTTACTTACATTTGCGAATAATCACACCAACTGTTGTCACCCTCTCACCAATCTGCTTGTTGATGGTCTTGTAGCCCATTCCAGCCTTGCGTAGGTCTACAATCTTGTCCCCGACATCCTTGGACAGCTCTTTGGTCTTGGCCATGGTGGAGAGATTGTAATCTGATTGATTGCTTCTGTGGACAGGTGTCTTTTATACAGGTAACAAGCTGAGATTAGGAGTACTCCCTTTTTTTAACAGAGATGTTTATTAGACATCAAATCAGCATTACAATGTCATGACAATAGAGACATACATGTGATATAATGGAAATCAACATGAGAACAAAACCAGGCCAGGTTGCCGGACCCAACCTGGCAAATTGTTACAGTGCATTCGTGAGACGTACCTAACATCAATCTGGATGCAATGAAGCGTATCGATCATACTTCCTATGCCCTCGTTCCCACTTATGTAACATGAGGATAAGTTACTCTGGGAGAAGGGGGGGGGGTGTTAGCGGTCACACACTATATTGTCATGGACTCGTCCAAAGTCTCAATTCCAGCGCTAACCCATTAACCATTACAGTTTATCCATCCGACCAGATTTTATCAAACTTCGCTGGACATTGCCTGCTCTGGTATGCAAGTCTGTAGAGGGGGAGCACCGAGTTCACAGAATGGCACCAGGCTTCTCTCGTGGGCGGCTCCGCCGATTTCCATTCAAGAAGGATCTCTCGACTAGCATAAAACAGGGAGAAGGTCAAACAAAGCTTAGTATTGTTCATCACCCTGCACCTCTTCCAGATGGCTAAGTAAGAGGGTCAAAGGGTCTAGGGCAGGGGTGTCAAACTCAATTTCATCGTGGGCCGCATCAGCATTATGATTGTTCTCAAATGGGCCGGTTGTATCTGTAAGATTAGATGTCCAGCGCATCCCCTCCCCTTACATTAGATGTCAAGAGCCAACCCACCACCAGAAGTGGAGTCCCCCACTCTCCCTTACATCACAGTGCACCCCCCTTTCCTTATGCTGCTGCTTGGAATAAGCTGGATGCATTGATTGAAAGCAGAAAGTAGGGGTGCGAGGGCCGGATTCGGCCCGCGGGCCTTGTGTTTGACACCTGTGGTCTAGGGGAACCTGCGTCCCACACACCCTCGTGAGAGTGTCCGCGACCACCTGCCAATAGGGTTGAAGTTTAGGTCAAGACCAGACCATGTGCCAGAAGGAGCCTGGCTACCGCTGACATCTGGGGCACTTCAGGTCACGTTGGGGGTAGATGCGGGCTAATCGCTGTGGGGTGCAATAGGCCCTATGGAGAAATTTGAGCTGTAAGAATCTGTCCTTGGCCTCCATCATCGAGGGTATATACGTGGAGACACTGTCCGCCCACTCCTTGTTATCTAATGTCGGGATGTCCACTTTCTATTTGTCAAGGGATTGGGTCAGCTTAGTGTCACACGCCATCGTCAGATATAGATATAGGGAGGAGAGGGGCCTCCCCATGCTACTGGAAATCAAGAGACGCTCAGTGGAATCCGACTTTAAAGGTTAATGTTGCCGGGAATTGGGCTCCAAAGGCGTGTCTCAACTGCCAATAGCGAAACTCCCAGGATCCAGGTATCGAGTATAAGGCCCTGAGGTCAGGGAATGAAATCAGTTTCCCATCCTTGGTAATGTGTTTCACAGTAGTGATCCCCCTGCGTGCCCACAGGGAGGGGTCCGGCAAGGCGAGTAGATGGGGAAGCATTGGGTTTCCCCATCAGGGCCTGTGGGGGGAGATGTGGACGGGCTTCTTGTAGATAGCTCTAGCAACCTGCCAGGTTCTCACCTTGGTCTGCATAGGGATAGTTATAGAAGGGCAAGCACGCCTCCCCCTAAAGGCAAGGTTACTGAGAGCAGCATATGATCCCAAGATAGCCGCCTCAAGGGTAACTGCTGGGTTCAGTCTGCGCGAACCACCATCATACAGTGACAAGAATGGCAGCCCAATAGTAGAGCAGGAAGTTGGAGAGCGCCAATCCTCCACTCGAGAGGGGGGGGAGATACAGAATGCGCTTTGCCACGCGAGGGGGCCTCCCAGCCCAGACGAAGGGCACCAATCGCCTGAAAAAGCTCTTGGAAAGGTGGATTGGGATATTTCTAAAGAAATTTAGGCAGGAACACCATCTTAACTAAATTGACCCTACCTACTGGTGTAAGGGGGAGGGCTTGCCAGGCAGCACACTTAGCGCTGACCTGGGTCATTAGGGGCTGCAGGTTGTGTTTCGCATAGTCTGCAACTCACTAGTGACTACGATCCCCAAGTATTTCATACTTTTGACCCACTGGAATAGCATCTGGAGTATCGGGGATAGGAGTACTCCCTTTAAGGCCGGGCTCACACTGTACGACACAACTGTTTTACGACTGTCATACTACTTTGCCCTACGACATCGGTCCTACGTCCATTCGACTTGAATGAACAAGATAAGATGCGACATGTGCTCCCATTGTCGGAGCGTTTGTCGTACCAGTGTGAACCCAGCCTTAGAGAGTGCTCCTAATCTCAGCTCGTTACCTGTATAGAAGACACCTGGGAGCCAAAAATCTTGCTGATTGACACTTATTTCACTTAATAAAATGCATATCAGTTTATAACTTTTTTTAAATGTGTTGTTCTGGATATTTTTGTTGTTATTCTGTCTCGAACTATTAAAAAAAAAAAAAAAAAATGTATGGACTGATCATTTTTTGTCAGTGGGAAAACTTACAAAATCAGCAGAGAAGGATCTGGAAGGGAAGGTAAATAATTGTGCTCAGTCAGTATTTAACTATCCGATTGTATACACCATTGACACCCTTAAAATCCCGGGGCCCTGTGACCCCTCTTTCCCCCCCTCTTTTTACAAAATCAGCAGGGGAGGTCAAATACTTTTTTCCCCCTCACTGTATACACCTGCTACACCTCAGTGATTTCCATAAACAAACACCACTTCCAAGAAAAAAAAAATATAGTAATGGTTACCCAGACTATTTTGTAACATTAGGTAGTAAAAAAAAAAAAAAAAAAAAACACTTGCATTTCAATCTCTAAACCACCATATTTTCTAAAACTGCCAAACTTCTTTCTTATAACATATGGCAGCAGCAATCTGTATACAAAAAAATATTAGGCCCTTTTCACGCGGGCAGACCGATCAGGTATGCTGTTAGTTTGTTAGGTGGATCGAATCGCACAATCCATTGCCCTCTATGGAGCGGCGGGTGTCAGTGGACATGTGTCCATTGAAACCTGCCGACTATAGATCCGACCCGCCAAAAACAGATGGATGGGGGATCCCTATCCGTCTGATCGGATTGTATTGAATGACAGGCGTTTACATCCAACCACTCAGAGGACAGCGGGCTATGTCTGTGTCCGCTCTGCGCAAGCGGAGAGGACATAGACCTGTCACCCGTCTCCTCAGCGGGGATCAGTGGACAGATTGCCCGCTGAGCAGGTCGATCCGTTGGCCGAGTCCGTCCCTGTGAATGAGCCCTTAAGAGTTCATTCCTCAGCTCAAGTGATGGCACACTGCTTGAAGTCAGTACAATATAGACATCGCCTAAAATAAGAGTTTCAACCCTCATGTGTTACAGTAACTTCAACGACACGACAGATATAAAAAGGGATACAGGAGCAGCAGCACTGAGCATGAGCAAATGTTTTATAGTGAAAGCAGATCTTACTATTTAGTAGACAGCTAAAGAAATTGCTGGTAAGACCTACATCAATATCTACAGGACAGAAGCAAGTAAGCAGTGAAGCTACCCATGATTAGGAGTTTAGCCAGGAAAAGCGTAGGCTGAAGCTGTATCTTCACCTTTCCATATAGTGGCTGGGCTCCGGGGTGTGGAGTTTCCACCTTCTATCTTCTGAAGCAATGAAATTTGACAAAATCCTTGCGATGTTTGTAGTTTACTTGAAAGGGAAGCTCTTGCCCTCCAGAAAAGTGGAGATACACTTTAAAATTAACCTATACTTTGCCCACGGAGAGTGAAGTTAAATTATGCATGCAACTATAACTTTCATACATGTGAAATGATACCTCTCTACTAAAGACGCCAATACTTTTGGTCAAGTACTCGCCGATACTGAGTACCGATACCTTTGCGGTGTGATTTGAGCCCATACAAAATGAATGTCATGGTGACATCAGCCTGGATCCACACAGGAACGGTGCAGGAAACCGCATTGCCATTCTTTGCAGTGCAATTTGAGCTCATTCATTTTATGTGGGTGCAAATCACACCGCAAAGGTATCGTTTGGGTATTGGAGCATATACACGAGCACTCATGCAAATGCTTAGTATCAGCACCGATACCGGTACCAGTGCAACCCTACTCTTTACCCACCCTGAAATGAGAATAATGGCTGGAATGTCTTTTAGCACTACAATAGTGCCTTGATAGATAACCCCCTTTAAAAAAAAAAAAAACACCACTTAAAAAAGGAGTTGTAAAGGCAGAAGGTTTTTTTAAGATAAAAAACCTTTTGCATGTAGCAGCCTCCCCAGCACCCCCCTAATTACTTACCCAAGCCCCATTTCTCTCCAGCAATGTCCATGAATGTCTAAGCCCTGCAGGACACTCCTCCTGATTGGCTGAGACACAGCAGCGGCGCCACTGGCTCCCGTAGTTGTCAATTAAAGTCAGCTAGCCAATCAGGAAAGAGAGGGGGCTGGGCTGGGGCTCCATGTCTGAATGGACACACGGAGCTGTGACTCGGCTCCAGCGCCCCAAAAGGAAGCTGCTGACTGAGGAGGCACTCGATAGGAGGGAGGGGCCAGGAGCAGCAAAGAGGGACCCGAGAAGGAGGAGGATCCAGGCTGCTCTGTGCAGAACAAAAAAGCACAGAGGAGGCAAGTATACCATGTTTTTTTTTTTTTTAAACAAGCCTTTACAATCACTTTAAAGCATCAGCATTGGATTACATTTTTTGCATCCCTGCTGCCCAAAAGGGAGTAATGTGAAAGCAAGTGAAATGGGTTGCACTTTCTCATCCCCTCTCTTCAGATGAGCTTCTACTAGGGTCCTTTAAACAAGCTCATTCACCATGGCAATGACCTTCCTAGAGCAACTTGCCCCATGTGTTATATGGGACATACTGTATATGGTTTATAAACTAAATACACAGCTAGGATTACTCAGGTAGTATGACATTTTAATGTATACACCAACAGTGGGCAATGTTTTACAATGTAATTTCTTAGGATTGTTGGAATACTTTTCTGATTTAGCAGCTTGTGAAATTCCACTGAGCTCTCACCTCCAGGGGATCTGTGGTGACAACAGACACCAAGACCGACCGAACGGTGAGACTGCACACGGGTGGTTACTGGCAGCGGCGAGACATCTGGCGGAAGGTGAAGTAACACAGAGGTGGGGAGAGAGGAAAAAGAATCCAGCACAGCATGAATTGCACCCACGGAAAGTGACATGTACATGCAGGGCGCAATGTCAGAACACAATTAGTACCTTGGGTCACTAGCTGACACCTCTCAATCATGTATCACAGCAATGCGAGAAGATACAATGTTTTATTATGTGTTATGTATGATCAAATGCTGGAATTTCATGCTCTACGTTTACAAAAAAAAAAGGCCTTGATCATGTTTAGATCCTAGAGTACAAGAAAAAAAAATGTATTGCACTCTCTATAATACTCCCTCTACTCACACATATGGTACATGACAGACCAAATATTTTTATATATTCATTCTTTTAGCAGTCATTTGACACATACCCCCTAGTAGAGAAGGCTGCACGACAACTGAAAGGTGTCCCCCTGCTCACATTAACTCCCTCCCAGCATGTATATCATGGGGTCATGTGAGGTTGCTGATGGTAATGATCCTCGACAGCCTAGACATATACATTGTCAGGGGGAAGAGCTGGATGTCAGGGAAACAGTATGTGGTCCACCGTCCAACGCTTTCCAGTTTTAGTGTAACTGGACTCAAAACAGGTAGATGCTGGAGAATTAAAAGGATAAGTTCACCTTTCGGAACATTTTACACCCATATTCAGGGTGCAACATGTAAAAGAACAGACCAGCCCCGGCCGATTCCCTGATCGGACAGCTAGTGGGGATCTTCTTACACCTCCCCCCGTGAGGTGTCGCAATTAAAAAAATAAATAAAAATGTGGCCAAGCAGGGCTCCACCCCCCATCCGCATCACTCATTCAGTGTCCTGTGAATGGAAAACTACAAGGTCCTGCAGCCTTTGTAGTCTTCAATTAACTACCATGGCAGTTCATTCACTCTTCCTGTCAGATTGTATCTGCTTGCCCGAACGGGTTGTGTGGACACACAGATACACTGACAGATCTGCATAGCACCCCGCTATCTGCCGATCGCTGGTGCAATGCTTTGCTGGCTCGAAAAAAAAAAAAAAAAAAAAAAAAAAAAGCACATTTTTTTTCACCTGCAAAAAAATTTGCATCAATTCTTTTTTTATAAAAATTAACTTATCCTTTAAACCCATTTCTTAAAATCACTCTAGTGGAATTGGTAAAATACTTGTGCACAACTTTCCCTGTTGGATTACTTACCTATTTTAAGTCATTAAGAATGCAACAGGAGGTACATCAACAAAATGTGAGCAAAAATACTAAACTAACCCAACCAGCAACTTCCAAATAGACATTTGCATTTTCAAAATGGGCCATAAATCGATTTATATGTAGAAGGAATTGCTCCAAAAAAAAGCTGCCGTTCTTAGAAGCTAACTTTGATTTCTCCAATAAAATAACTTAAAGTGGTTGTAAACCCACTTTTTCAACTTGCACCTACAGGTAAGCCTAGATTAAGGCTTACCTGTAGGTGCAAGAAATATCTCCTAAACCTACACGGTTTAGGAGATATTTACTAAAAAGTAGACAACGGCGCATTCATGGGGTTAATCCCATTCACAAAATCGGCTACTTCCCAGCAATCGCTGGGCGTAGCCGAATGAAAAGGCTCTCGCGCGCATGCGCAGTGACGTCTCCGCCGCTCCGGCCAATCACAGCGCCGGAGGGGCGCTGTGATTGGCTGGTGCGGCGATACCCGGAAGTAACATTACGGCTATCGCCGCAGTGATGTCTGCGGCTGGACAGAGGGACGCGGACTGCCTCGGGGGCCACGATCTAAGGTAAGTGGTACATAATGAGCTATCATGCTAGTCATAATAGCTCATTATGCCTTTCTCTTACAGGTTGGCCAAAAAGAAAAAAAAAAAAGTTAGTGGGTTTACAACCACTTTAAGCCCAAACGACAAATCCTGGCTGGTTTCATCCGACTAGAAGTACTGACAGGTATACGCACTTGTTTGTTTACAACAGTGTTGTTTAGTCTACTAACAATTTATGGCTAAAAAAAACTTTATTGACAACACAATAAAATAAACAGGCTGAGAATGGGTTTGCCAGGAGCTAAAAATGGCTCTTGTACGACACATTAATAAAGCACCAGTAGTTAGGGGTGTTTAGGTGGCTCACTGAAGGAGGCGAGTACAGGAAGAATCTCAGTGTTGTGGTAATATTTACTAGAAGCCCAAGGAACAGGTTGGAGGCAGGTCAGCAACCAACCTAGCAAGCCACAGGCTGTAATTAATGACAACACTTACTTGGTTAATAATCAGTATGTTATTGGTAAAAAGGAGAAAAACAGGGCGCCAGGTCAGTGTAAGTAAAACCAACAATACTTTTTTCCAATATCTACTTACATCAAAGCAGCTTGTAAACTGCGTGTAGAGGTGCTGTGGTATCCTGTGATGATCTAGGACGCTAGACAGGGTGGACTGGAGGGCTGCTGTGAGTATCCAGACTCGCTGGTAAAAACAGCTGAGGCTGACAAACTCCAAAAGACTCCCACCGCCGAAAAGCCAAAAAGGTTAACACACCCGATGAAGGAACCACTGCCCACACAAGCTAGGACCAGCCGCATAGGAAAGCAGAAGCCCAGCGGCGTCACTGGCTCTCACGTGCCTCTAGGAGCTGCAGCAAACACAGGACACTCAAGGTGTGGAGGGGGCAGCTTCTAGAGGCACGCGAGAGCGAGATCGGATACTCACAGCAGCCCTCCAGTCCACCTGGTCTACCATCCTGGATCATCACACGATAGCACAGCACCTCTACATGCAGCCAAGTGGATATCGGAATAAAGTATTGTTGGTTTTACTAAAAGCCCATACACACAATCTGACTTTTTGACAACGGTCCGACAGACGTGATTTAAATCGGACAATCCGACCGTCTGTATGCCCCATCGGACAATTGTTTCCGGTTTTTCAAACGGACAAATGTTCGCTGTGCATGCTCTGAAACTTTCACAACAAATGTCCGGGGTTGGATAATCCGATCGTGTGTACACAAGTCCATCGAACTAAAGGCCAAAGTACAAACACGCATTCTCAGAACCAATGCTAAACATCAGACAATAGCAGAAGTTTAGTTGCCCAAAAGGTGGCGGTAAAGGGCTGAAAAAACATGTGATTTGGTGAATGTTGGCTGAAAAAGTTCTGCTGTGCGTATGCATACCAAGTTCACGGCCAACACCCCTTCGAACAAAAATCCACGGAAAAGTCTGATGGAAGTCCGATCGTGTGTATGAGGCATTACGCTGACCTGGTGCCCTGTCTTTCTCCTTTTTATCTCTGTTTCCGAGGGAGTCCCACACCTCAACAGGGAGCGAACGGCTTGTATGTATCCTGTCCAGTTACCACCTGCTGCCTTTTATTTTTTCCCATTGATTTGAGTCGCATTGTGGTTCTTACCTTTTATTGACTAGTTGGACTTGAATCATTGTTTATTACTTTACATTTTCTGTTTTTAATAGTCCACGTTATTTTTATTAAATTTTATTGTTATTTCAGTATATATTATATACAGATACCATCTTATGTCAGTTAGTACTGACTCACTCACTTGTTAGGCTTCATGTACATGGAACGTTTTTACAACCTCTCCTGAACGATTTTAACTTGACAAAATTAGTAAGCCACGTTTAAAAACATCTGTTTTGCCGCGTTTGCGTTTAGAAGCATTTAAAAATATATACCGTATTTATCGGCGTATAACACGCACCCCAAGTTTAGGAGGGAATTTTAAGGAAAAAAAAAACTTACATTTAAATGCAGCATGCAGCCTTGCCCAGTGTCCATCTGCAGCCTTGCCCAGTGTCCATCTGCAGCCTTGCCCAGTGACCATCTGTCCATCTGCAGCCTTGCCCAGTGACCATCTGTCCATCTGCAGCCTTGCCCAGTGACCATCTGCAGCCTTGCCCAGTGACCATCTGTAGCCTTGCCCAGTGTCCATCTGCAGCCTTGCCCAGTGTCCATCTGCAGCCTTGCCCAGTGTCCATCTGCAGCCTTGCCCAGTGTCCATCTGCAGCCTTGCCCAGTGTCCATCTGCAGCCTTGCCCAGTGTCCATCTGCAGCCTTGCCCAGTGTCCATCTGTCCATCTGCAGCCTTGCCCAGTGTCCATCTGTCCATCTGCAGCCTTGCCCAGTGTCCATCTGCAGCCTTGCCCAGTGACCATCTGTCCATCTGCAGCCTTGCCCAGTGTCCATCTGCAGCCTTGCCCAGTGTCCATCTGCAGCCTTGCCCAGTGTCCATCTGCAGCCTTGCCCAGTGTCCATCTGCAGCCTTGCCCAGTGTCCATCTGCAGCCTTGCCCAGTGTCCATCTGCAGCCTTGCCCAGTGTCCATCTGCAGCCTTGCCCAGTGTCCATCTGCAGCCTTGCCCAGTGTCCATCTGCAGCCTTGCCCAGTGTCCATCTGCAGCCTTGCCCAGTGTCCATCTGCAGCCTTGCCCAGTGTCCATCTGCAGCCTTGCCCAGTGTCCATCTGCAGCCTTGCCCAGTGTCCATCTGCAGCCTTGCCCAGTGTCCATCTGCAGCCTTGCCCAGTGTCCATCTGTCCATCTGCAGCCTTGCCCAGTGTCCATCTGCAGCCTTGCCCAGTGTCCATCTGTCCATCTGCAGCCTTGCCCAGTGTCCATCTGTCCATCTGCAGCCTTGCCCAGTGTCCATCTGTCCATCTGCAGCCTTGCCCAGTGTCCATCTGTCCATCTGCAGCCTTGCCCAGTGTCCATCTGTCCATCTGCAGCCTTGCCCAGTGTCCATCTGTCCATCTGCAGCCTTGCCCAGTGACCATCTGTCCATCTGCAGCCTTGCCCAGTGCCTTTGCAGGCTTGTCAGTCTCTGCGTTTTTTTAAATTTGGCGCCGTTTTCTGTGGAGAGGAGCGAGCGGGGCCGAGTGTACTTCGGCTAGACTCGGCTCCTCTCGCAGTCCCGCCCATCTCCACTGACTACGCCGCTGACAGAGAAAGCCGAGTGTACTTCGGCTAGACCCGGCTCTGCTCACAGTCAGGGGCAGGACTGCGAGAGGAGCCGAGACTAGCCGAAGTACACTCGGCTTTCTCTATGTCAGCGGCGCAGTCAGAGATGAGCGGGACTGCGAGAGGAGCCGAGTAAAGCCGAGTGTACTTCGGCTCCGCTAGCTCCTCTCGCTCGTTTCAGCAGGGGAATCGGCGGAGTATCGGCGTATAACACGCACCCACGATTTTCCCCTGATTTTAAGGGGAAAAAAGTGAGTGTTATGCGCCGATAAATACGGTATATGTTTTTTCTTCAAAATAGGCAAAAATGAAAGACACCTGTAAACGAAACACGGCTAAACGCGAGTTACCACGTTTAGAAGTGTTTGGCGCTTGAAATGCCTCTAAACTCATCTTCTGAACCCATTTTTTTGTGTTCCAAAAAAAGCCTCAAAACTCAACTGCCTAGAAACGACTATAAATGACCCTGTGTACATGGACAGATAAGATAAAGGAGAGTTCAGGGGCAGCTTAAAAAAAATGGCCAACTGCTCCTAAATGTTTGTTTACCAGCAGCAGTGTACATGAGGCCTTAGTTGGTGAATTGTTTGCAGTATGTCATTGGTGTGTGAATCGCATGAGTGGCTGAACAGAATTACAAATCTTTTGGCAGGAAAACAACACTTTTAACGCTGTATGATGTTTAGCTTTAATGAAGCTTAAAAACGTAGGTGCCCAAAATGCGCTACTTAAAAAAATACGTTCAGAACTTTAATTTCTGCGTTCACTGCAATATTTTCATAGGATTCCTGGGTTATTTAAATATTCCCAAAGTGACTTGAACACCTTTCTTACAATTCAGAGCAAAGAAAAGCTTCTTTTGCTGAGCCGGCGACTTACCAGCTCTCAGCAGGCATTTGCTGCTTAGCACGTCTACGCTCTCTCTTCAGGAGTGAGATAACAACGCTGTCTCAGTTTCAGATCCCCCAGAGAGACTTGCATAAGGGCTAGGGAATTTACACCTGTGATGCTGTATCTGTATCAGCAGAGTAAAGACAAACACCTACCTTATTACAAAGGGTAGGAACCAGTGTATAAACCTGTGTACTCAGTCCTAAATCATGATGCTTCATTATTAAAAAAAAGCAAAATATGTTTTTAAGTTCCATACTTAGAACTTAAAACATACTTGTATTGCCTATAAAGTAATAAAGCTGGCATAAAAGAAACCCTTTCTTCATCAGAGTTAGAACCTTACAGATCAGAACATCAATTATGTAAGGGTAACTCCCAAAACTTAGCTTTATTATATACCTAAGAATATTAGAAGTTATCAAAATGAAATAATTTGTGATCGTCTCAGGCCACTTATTAAAGGGACAAGAAACAAAGTTAAACAAACTCTCTAACCTTCAGTAGTTTTAGTCCCTGGACAGGAAAACGTACAAGAAGCTTTGACTATGGGAGGTTTTAGTTAAAGTTTCCAATCTGCAGCTTACGCTGGTCTCTCTTGTCCACCACTCATTTGGTGGCAAAATCCTTCTCTGCACCTTCTCTCTACCCATATTGTTTTGGAGGTGGCAGTGGTCCCTCGAGGTGGCAGGTTGTCCTGCAAATCACAGGTGCTGGAGGGAGTTTCTCTCTTTAGTCTTGTGCAACCTTCATTCCATGGAGCACAAGTTAAAAGAAGTCCAGCCTGAGCTCATTCGGCTGAACTTCTCCTATGGGTCACAGGAGTGCAATTCCTTTCGCACTCCTGTGACCCGTTTTCAGCAGAGTGGTCTGAAGTCCACTCTCTGCTGACATCACCAAGATCAGTCCAGGCACCACATCATTCCGACTCTGGAAGTCTGGATCTGCCAGGTGCTTGGACTGATAGGCGTCTCAGACACTTAGTGAAACGCTGATACAGTCACCGCCCCTTCACAGCTCATTGCTCCAGTGAGCGTGGAGTAGCAGAGCAGGAAAGCTGCTGATTAACAGGCAGCAGCTCTCTGCTCGTGGAGGTGAGAACCGAGCCATCGGCAGTGTTCATGGCTCAGTTCTCAATGAAGAGGCGGCGGGGGACAGATGCAGCATCAGACTGACCGATGCTGCATCTACCTAGGTAAGTACTGTAACTGAAACACGTTCATCAGTTTATGTCACAATGTGTTAATTTGTCTTTTAATCCACATTCATGAATATATACATACTGCCTTGTTATCCAACAGGTTAGGCTACATTCACATAGGCAATGGGGAGAGGATAGTTTGTTGCATTCAGAAGTGGCTACATACTGCCTCTGGACGAAGCAACACTGTGCTATGGCCACCTACAGACTGGCCAATTAGCCTCAGCCAGTTTGTGTGCAGCCAAAACTATGCAGAAACATCGATCTTGAATGCATACTGGTCAGTAAGAGCCTCTATTCGCATGCACCGCTCTGACAACTAGTTATGTGAATAGTGGTGGCATCGGCCGTTGATATATAGAGTTCCAATGGGACAGCTGCAGCTGTTCGCACATGGTATATGCAGGCAGTGTTTAGAACTGCCACCTAGAGTTGCCACCCCTGGCTGATGCTGTCCAGCAGTGTTAATGTAGCCTTAGAAGTCTGAGATTCCGCTGTACTAAACATGTCCTGCTACCTGCCTTTGACACCTACTAAAGTACAGTAGGTTCTAAAAACCTGTACCTGCAACCATACCTGAAAACCAAATTTTACCTATGCCAAGAGAGTGCAAACAAGTTACAAAAGACTGTCATGCCAGGAGGCTACTGCCACATTACTAGAGACTGTAAAAAAAAAAATTTATATGGAAATGGCACTTCGACTGTTACCTCTAAATATCAAAATTAAGTTCAAAATTATACATTAAGTCATGTGGAAAAAGACATCAATTTGAAACTCATATCATGTTTTAAAAACGTATTTGGATTCTAGCTGTTAGCAATAGGTCACCAAAAAGAGGGGGCAATCTGTACCAATTGCTACATTTCAGAGGCTGTACAGTGGTAACAGCAGGGGCTCCGAACACTGTGATCTTTAACAATAGTTTTACACACCCCACTCCCTCTTAGACATCACCATCTGTAGCACAGCGCTACATCTCCGGCATGCAAAACACATCTGCCTCTGCCAGTGTCCCCCCACTGAGTTACCCATCTGGAACAGGTGCAGAGAATCCAGGCACACAGGAGAATGGAAGGGGCGATGCAGGACCTCTAGCAGAGGGAGGAAAAGGGCTGGCACTCACGGAATAAAGGAGTCAGGACTAAGTGTGGCACCATGTCACATCCTGCTAAATGTGTCTGCCAAAAAGCGTGTTCAATTACCCTCGTTAGCGGCATTAACTTTCGGTGTGTATAGCAAATGGATTTCAGCACTTGGGAGACAGGATACTTAAAAATAACAGCTTTACCTGCACCATCTGTTTCAGAGGGTTATGCGAGCACCCGAATATTAAACCGTAGCTAGATGTTAAATGAGGAGAGGAGCTCACAAGGTTCCTGCTGCTTCCTTCCTAAGCAGCAGCTTGTCATACAGATGAGAGGATTTTTTGCTGCTGTCAACATTCTCCCATAAACAAAACTTTAATGGATAAAAGAAAAACGATCAAACGTCAAACAGCTGTATTTACCAATGATACAATTAAAAGTCCCGAAAATATGCCCGACATTAGGATGCAATCACAAAAGCTAAAATTAAATTGACACAACATATGATAAAGATAAAATGGTTCCCACCAGGAGAGGCAATACATGAGAAAACATGTAGGGTGCATCCCATGTTTATTTAATGAAACCTGACATGAAAAAAAAAAATGGGAGAATATTGGACTGTTTCTGAAAATGCTAGTTGCCTGGCAGAGACAGCGTGCTTGCCAGCTGTCTCTGCGGGATCATTGATGTCTGTAGGGAACATTAAAATTGTTACATATCATAATGAACTCACCCTGCTTCTAAGATAGTCAGCCAAGTTTCTGCGTGTAAAGTTTGCGGCTGCACTGGGAGACAGCTCATACCCTAAAAATAAATAAACAAGATCTTAAAATATGTTATTTTAATGAGGATCATGTCACTATTCGCACAAAGAAAAAAAAGAAGAAAAAAAAGGATCAATTCCCTCTGCTCGAGTATATTTTCTTCTAAAAGATAAGTGTGTTAGTTATTCATCACTACCCATCCATTACATATAGTATCTTGTAAAATTATTTATACCCCTTGAAATTTTCCACATTTTGTCATGTTACAACCAAAAACATAAATGTATTTTATTGGGATTTTATGCAATAGACCAACACAAAGTGCCACATAATTGTAAAATGGAAAGAAAATTAGAAATGGTTTTCAAAATGTTTTTACAAATAAATATGTGAAAAGTGTGGTGTGTATTTGTATTCAGCCCCCCTGAGTCAATACTATGTAGAACCACCTTTCGCTGCAATTACAGCTGCAAGTCTTTCTGGGGATGTCTCTACCAGCTTTGCACATCTAGAGAGGGACATTTTTGCCCATTCTTAACTTAGCACAATAAGCTCAAGCTCAGTCAGATTGGATGAAGAGCGTCTGTGAACAGCAATTTGCAAGTCTTGCCAAAGATTCTCAATTGGACTTAGGTCTGAACTTTGACTGGGCCATTTTAACACCTGAATATGCTTATTCTAAGCCATTTCATTGTAGCTCTGGCTGTATGTTTAGGTTTGTTGTCCTGCTGGAAGGTGAACCTTCGCCCCAGTCTCAAGTCTTTTGCAGACTTTAACAGGTTTTCTTCTAAGATTGCCCTGTATTTGGCTCCATCCATATTCCCATCAACTCTGACCAGCTTCCCTGTCCCTGATGATGTGCAGTGTTAGTTTTCCGCCACACAATGCGTTTTGCTTTTAGGCCAAAAAGTTCAAATTTGGTCTCATCTGACCAGAGCACCTTCTTCTACACGTTTGCTGTGTCCCCCACGTGGCTTCTCGCAAAAACTGCATACAGGACTTCTTATGGCTTTCTTCTTGCCACTCTTCCATAAAAGGCCAGATTTGTGGAGTGCACGACTAATAGTTGTCCTGTGGACAGATTCTGCCACCAGAGCTGTGGATCTCTGTACCTCCTCCAGTTACCATGGGCCTCTTGGCTGCTTCTCCGATTAATGCTCTCCTTGTCCGGTCTGTCAGTTTAGGTGGACGGCCATGTCTTGGTAGGTTTGTAGTTGTGCCATACTCTTTCCATTTTTGGATGATGGATTGAACAGTGATCCGTGAGATGTTCAAAGCTTGGGAATTTTTTTTTTTTTTAACCTAACACTGCTTTAAAATTCTCCACAACTTTATCCCTGGCCTGTCTGGTGTGTTCCTTGGCCTTCATGATGCCGTTTGTTCAGTAAGGTTCTCCAACAAACCTCTGAGAGCTTCACAGAACAGCTGTATTTATATTGAAATTTAATTACACACAGGTGGACTCTATTAATTAGGTGACTTCTGAAGGCAATTGGTTTCACTAGATTTTAGTTAGGGGTATCAAAGTAAAGGGGGCGGAGTACAAACGCATGCCACACTTTTCAGATAGCTGTAAAAAATGTAGAAGACCATTTATCATTTTCCTTCTATTTACGTTTTTGGTTGTAAAATTAAAATTTCTAGGGGGCGTGAATTATTTTTCAAGGCACTGTAAGGACAACTTGTTGTTCTAAGGCATGTTTGCACCAAAGGCACTTTAATGAGCACTTGCACCAAGAGAAACATGTAGACTCTCTGCTCTGTCCTGCAGAAAATGCTACTTATTTGGTGGTCTCCGATTTCAATGCTTTGTGTCACTTACCCCAAACAAGCATACGGCAGGTGAAATGAGAAAGTCAGACCTTCTAAAGGGGCATATGTACTTTATGTACTTCTACCAAGTCAGTGATAAAAAAAAAAAATTCAAAGCCACTGCTTTTAAAGCCAGGCTTCTAGCAGAAGTCAACAATGGCAGCTTCAGTTTGGGTTTTCTTTTAACTGCATAAACGAACTAGTGTTGCATGTGCCTGTGTATTTAAAAGAGAAGTATTGGAATGGGAAAAAATAATCACTTACCTAGATGGCTGCAACACTGATCTCCATTGCAGTAGTCCCTTGCCGCTTCTAAGATAGAGAACTGAGTGATCAAACACTGTTGATTGCCCAGCTCTCGGTTTTCAGCCTGCAGAGAGCTGGCAACTGTCAGTCACCGGCTCTCTGCTCTCCCCCCTCCACCACTCACTGGAGCGCTGGGCTGTGGAAGGGGCGGGAGCAACTGGCTCAGGTTGAGCCAGCTGCCGGTCCAGGCTTCTGGGTGGATCCTGACCATACAGCCAGGATCTTTTAAGAGCCTGGATCAGGTCCGTGACATCAGCCAACAGCAGGCTTCAGTGTAAATTAACATACCTTACCTATCTGGAAGTTTGCACAAAAAAAAAACAAAAAAAAAAAAAAACGACCTACTGGTGTTTTTGCACTTCTTAAGCCCCATGCACACGAGACGCCGGTGCAAACTCTGCTGAACACACGTTTTTAAAGGCTAAAACCGGCGTTTAAAAACGCCCGTTTTGCCGCGATTTTAGCGGCGTTTTACCGCGTTTGCGTCTATAGGCGTTTAGTTAAGAAACATCATAAGACCCTCCCTAAGCTCAAAAAACATTATTATTTAACCATTTCAGCCATTTTGGGAGACCAGCAGCTGAGAGAGCAGCAGTGTACTTGTATTTAGCGTATCACTTGCCACATCATCTGCCACAAGCTGTGGATTGTCCACTTGCCACGTCACCTGGCCACGTCACCTGCCACAAGTTGTGAATTGTCCACTTGCCACGTCACCTGGCCACAAGTTGTGGATTGTCCACTTGCCACATCACCTGGCCACGTCACCTGGCCACGTCACCTGCCACGTCACCTGCCACAAGTTGTGGAATGTTCACTTGCCACGTCACCTGCCACAAGTTGTGCATTGTCCACTTGCCACGTCACCTGCCACAAGTTGTGAATTGTCCACTTGCCACGTCACCTGGCCACAAGTTGTGGATTGTCCACTTGCCACGTCACCTGCCACGTCACCTGCCACAAGTTGTGGAATATTCACTTGTCACGTCACCTGCCACGTCACCTGGCCACGTCACCTGCCACAAGTTTTGGATTGTCCACTTGCCACGTCACCTGCCACGTCACCTGCCACAATTTGTGGATTGTCCACCTGCCACGTCACCTGCCATGTCACCTGGCCACATCACCTGGCCACGTTACCTGCCACAAGTTGTGGATTGTCCACTTGCCACGTCACCTGCCACAATTTGTGGATTTCCACCTGCCACGTCACCTGGCAACATCACCTGCCACAAGTTGTGGATTGTCCACTTGCCACGTCACCTGCCACAAGTTGTGGATTGTCTACAGTGCAATGCAAGCAATTACAGTTTTTTTCATATTTTTTTGATGGTTTTTCATCATTTGCCATCATTTTTGAGATTTCTAATGTAAAAAAATAGGTCACCTTTAAAAACGCTAATAAACGAAATCGCGGCAAAACGCCGGTACCGCGTTTTGCCGCGTTTTGCGTCTGAAACGTGGAAAACGTTTGCGTCTGAACCCATTTTTTTGCTTCTGGAAAAACGAGGTTAAACGCAACTGCCTAAAAACGGCAATAAACGAGACTGTGTGCATGGACACATAGGATAACATGGAATGGGTTCAGGAGCAGTTGAAAAAAGTGTCCAACTGCCTCTGAACGCGCGTTTAACAGCAAATAACAGCGTCTCGTGTGCATGGGACCTTAGGTATCCTCAATAGGTCAGGTTTTCAGTGTTCCCCTCGCTGGATTAGGGAGAATAGGGAATGATTGAACCCATCAGGATATTTGCTTCTGCTGGGATGAACTCCCCTAATTTCCTTGCTTCATTCTCATAGGTCACCAGGACAAAGAAAAAGAGTGAATCTTGCCAGCAGTGACACGGATTGCACAAAAATTTTGGGGTCCTAACCCTTACCTATCTAACATTTAAAAAAAAGTTTTAGCCAGAGACACACTTCAAGTTTTTTTGAAATTCCTTAACCAATTAGGGGGAGTAGAGGGCTGTGAAACCTTGTTTCCACCATGTGAGGACCAGAATTGACAGACGCTGAGATAATCAGTAAAGTCAACCAAAAACAGTTTTTTTTTTTTAAACCAAAAAATTAAAATATAAATGAATCCTAAAACTCACCATTTCTCATTTTGTACAACTGCACATTCTTCTGAATGTACTCTGCAAACTGCACGGTATCTCCAGCCTCTCCCACACACAAAAGAAGGATCTTCTCACTCATCTTGAACATTTTGTCCGCATCTGTAGTAAAAAGCACAGTGGCATATTTATAAAATATATAAGCCGTTTTTGCACACGTTTAAAAATTTATTTTAGGCCTGAAGATTGCATAAAACCCCTAAACATATTTTCTGAAAGCACAAACCCTAGAGCAGGGGTCTCAAACTGACGGCCCTCCAGCTGTTGCAAAACTACAAGTCCCATGAGGCATTCCAAGGCATACAGTTACAAGCATGACTCCGAACAGGCAGTTTTGCAACAGCTGGAGGGCCGCCAGTTTGAGACCCCTGCCCTAGAGAATAAAACAGTGGTAATTCCAATTTTTAATGTCACAAAATATTACCGCAACATTTCAGTAAACACACATTAAAAGTTCATTTTAGGGGGCACAAAAATGCAATAAATTACCGTACCCATTTTTTGGGCAAAATATAAAAGCCAAGGCTGCACCGAGTAAATAGTTACCCAAGATGTCAAACCTTAAATTTGCGTGCGCCTGTGAAATTGTGACAAACTTCAGTACCCTATATTTTCTATAGGCGACGGTTTAACCGCTTAAGCCCCAGAAGATTTTACCCCCTTCCTGACCAGAGCACTTTTTAAAATTTGGCACTGCGTCGCTTTACACGGACAATTGCGCGGTCGTGCAATGCTGTACCCAAACAAAATTTGCGTCTTTTATTTCCACAAATAGGGCTTTTTTTGGTGGTATTTGATCACCTCTGGGGTTTTCTTTTTTTTGCGCTATAAACCAAAGAACAGCAACAATTTTGGAAAAAAAACACAATATCTTACTTTTTGCTATAGTAAATATCGCAATTAAAAAAAAAAAAATTCCTCCGTTTAGGCCGATCAGTGCTATAAAAATGCACCGATTACTGTAAAAATGTCACTGGCAGTGAAGGGGTCAACACTAGGGGGTGATCAAGGGGTTAATTGTGTTCCCCAAATATGTTCTAACTGAAGGGGGATGGGACTTACTAGGGCAGGGATATGCAATTAGCGGACCTCTAGCTGTTGCAAAACTACAAGTCCCATCATGCCTCTGCCTCTGGGTGTCATGCTTGCTGCTGTCAGAGTCTCGCTATGCCTCATGGGACTTGTAGTTTGGTAACAGCTGGAGGTCCGCTAATTGCATATCCCTGAACTAGGGGAAATGACAGATTGCTGTGGATACTTCGTATGAACATATGATCAGGCCTTTCTCCCCTGAAAGAACCGGGAGCTGTGTTTACAGACACACAGCTCCCGGTTCTCGCTCTGTCACGAGTGATCGCGGGTGCCCAGCGGTCATCGCTCCCAGCGGGCACTCGCATCGGCTGTGGGGGGCGAGCAGCAGACACGTGCACCTAGTGGCTACACGGCGAAGCGACGTAACAGTCGTTTTGCCCAGCCGAGCCGTGTTGCCGAAGTAAAACTGTGGTGGCTGGTCGGCAAGTGGCTAAAAGTCCCCCCATGGGTCATCAGTTCAGCGATCTAGAGATCTGGTGCTAGAATTATTGCTCTCGTTCCGGCGTACACATTAGTATGTATGGGGGGGGGGGGGCTTTCATTTTATGTGCTTAACTTACATTTTTTACAATGAAATAAAAAACAAAAGTCCCCTATGTGGTGATTTTTTAGGTGACAGGTTCTCTTTAATGAGACATGCAGGATCTGCAGGGAACCTGCATGTCTCCCTTGTGCTCCACTGAATGAAATGCAATGCACATTGCACTGCATTACATTACATTACATTACATTTTTTCCCGGCTTTGACAACCGGAGAAACGGTCAATGGGAATCCAGCGCGGCACATGGCACTTTCAAGTCAGCAACAAGAAATAGGGAAGAGCGGATGTGTGTCCGCTCTCCTCCCTCCCCTTTACCCGGTGGCACCTGCAGATGGGCAAGCAGAGCCCGTGATACATAGTGGGGGACACACGCGGGGTGCATAGAGCATTCGGGTGGCATCCCACAGCGCCTGGTGTTTGTGGAGCCCTGGATTATATATACACCTTTATTTGAACATATAAGGTAAAGAAATACAAACACTAGGATGAAAGTGAAAATCCCAGTCTAAGATATAAAAGGAACATGTTTTACCAATGTAAATGTTTAATAAAAGTATGAGAATAAGTGGTAATAAAAGTTTGGGGATTTTTGCTGAGAACGGATATGCAGAAAAGCAGGAAGCTGTGAGGAGCTGCAGATTCTTTCACTTTCACTTCCAACAACTCACACCAACACCATGATGTGACAGATTTCTACAAGGCCTTACAGCTCTCTAAGCAGCCCACACACTCCAACATTCTCTTTGTTCACTACCTCCCATCTTAATACAGCTCCTCAATAAACACATTTTTAAACACTGTGTGTGCTTCTTTCAACTCTTCCCTGTGTTTCATTGTTGGGCTCTTACATCTGGCATAGGGGATAATGCAAATGCGTTATTTAAAGTTGAACTCCAGGAATTCTTTTTTCTGCAAACTTAGATCCAGGTTGGTTCAATGCAAGTATACATATGTGATATCCAGAGGGCCACTGAAAGTCACTGTAGCATAGCGCCCAACTGTCCCTGATTTCGAGGGACTGTCCCTGATTTGGAGCAACGTCCCCTCTGTTTCCATCATTTTGGTCCACTCCATATAGCTGTATATAAAATGCACTTTCTAATCTTTCAAAAAGTGTTTCTCAGTGCTAAACCTTTCTTCCAAATTGCTGCATTTGTACATTTTAAAAGCCAATATAAAGGAATAGTAGTGGTAAAAAAAAAGCCTTTGTGGATTTAATTAACTTTTTTGAGGTTCATTCTCCTTTAAGGAGGTGTGGCAGGGGGCGTGTCCCCTGCCTACATATGTGGCCCTCATTCCCATCTCAAAATGTTGGGAGGTATGATTGTAATAGTCTGCGATTCTAGGTGCTGCTCCACAGACTGCCCATCTCCCTGTTTTTTTTTTGCATATATTGGGGTGGATGTGGTTTGCGGGTGACACCAGGCCTTTCCCTTTTTGCCCCTCTGCACAACGAACACTTGTGGATGGGATGGGGGGGGGGGGGGGGGTCAGCTCGCTTGGCACTGCCGCCATTCATAGAATTATTTTATAGAATTCATTTTTTTTTTTTCAATTAATACAAGACGTTCTCTGATTGGATGAGGTGGGGACGGTGAATTCACCACCCCAACTTCTTACTTGTCTTATTTGTTGAAAAAAGGCATTCTATGAATAATGGAGGTGCAGAGTGAGTGACCCCCTCACAGTCGGCGTGGGGGGAAGCTGCTTACATGGAATCTGGAAGATCATGGCTGTCCTCTTTCTGGCAAGGAGTACTACAGTGATTTTCAGCATCCTCCAAATTGTAGATATACATACTTACATCAAGCCAATCTGGACCAATGAAAAAAAAACTAAATTTCCCGGAGTTCAGCTTTACCACAGAACTTTCACTTTGTTACTTGAGACCTATATTTCCTTGGCTTCACGGCTAAGACTAGCCATAGACAGATCGAAATTTTGATCCCTCTATGGGCAGGCTAGTTGTACTTAAGTTGAT
Source organism: Rana muscosa (assembly GCA_029206835.1). Taxonomy (NCBI): domain Eukaryota; kingdom Metazoa; phylum Chordata; class Amphibia; order Anura; family Ranidae; genus Rana; species Rana muscosa. The sequence goes on along the minus strand of CM055117.1, from coordinate 492,109,810 downwards.
CGATTAATCAGCTTCAATACAACCAACCGGTCGTCTTTTTTTTTTTTGTACGATTTCTGTCGCCAGATAAAGCAAGTAGAAGTAATCACATTCTGACAACAGGGAAATCTCCCGCTGTCACAACACAATAGTGCAGTGGGAGGGACTACCCCTTTTACACTAAATGTGTTGATGGGTGAATCCAGCGATTTTATTTCTCTCAGCCCGTGGTTGAAGGATAGATAATTGCATTACGTATGGCCAACTTAAGCCTTGGCAACTTACATTATTAAATTCACTGAAAGAATGTCAAGAGACCAATGCAGGTACTTACCGCTCAAGGAAAAGGCAGTTAGTGGGGTTCAGAGGCCAGGCCTTAATAAACAAGGAAGACTAGCGTAAAAGAGGCACACAAAGTCAACTTATCTGTTTAATTTGGGTACTGGTGGGTAACTTGTGCTGCCTGCTTTCAGGCAGGACTTTAAAGCGTTCATATGAAGGGTTCATCTATACTGTTGGGAAACTCTCCTTATGTACCTTTTAAAAGAAAAAAAGTTAGATTTATACTTCGCTTACCTTAACACTGCTGGGTGTAATGTCATTGTCCTCCTAGAGAGGCTAAATATTTCAAGATGACATTCCAGGCCAATTGCAAAAGCACCAGCCTGCAAGATTTCACCTGCTCCGTATTCCTCAGGATCTAGCCAGAAATAGTGTGATGTTACCCTCGTCTAGGTGCCACAGGTGGAAAATGGGGGTAAGGCAAGTATAAATCTAACTCTTCACTACAGGTACATTTCAGAACTACTAACATCTGCTGATATTTAAAGCGGAACTTCACCTAAGACCCCTTTCACACTGAGGCGCCCATAGCGTCGGCGGTAAGACGCCGCTATTTTTACCGCCGACGCTATGGGCGGATTTGCGGCGCATTTCGGCCACTTGCGGGACGGTTTTACCCCCGCTAGCGGCCGAGAAAGGGTTAAAACCTGAAGCAGCGCATTGCGGGCAGTATAGCCGCGCTGTCCCATTGATTTCAATGGGCAGCAGCGGTGGAGGAGCGGTAAACACACCGCTCCTTCTCTGCGCTCCAAAGATGCGGCTAGCAGGACTTTTTAAGGGCGGATTGCAGGCGCCTATGAGTGCCCATCATTAACCACTTCCCGCCCAGTCAATAGCATATTGACGTCCGGGAAGTGGTTCAGTTATCCACACTGGACGTCATATGACGTCCTGCGGGATAACAGCCGCCGCGCGCCCGGGGGGGCGCGCATCGCGGCAATCGGTGGGTCAGTCTGACCCACCGCTACACTGATCTCGGTAAAAAGCCTCCGGCGGAGGCTTTTTACCACGTGATCAGCCGTGTCCAATCACGGCTGATCACGATGTAAACAGGAAGAGCCATTGATCAGCTCTTCCTCACTCGCGTCTGACAGACGCGAGTAGAGGAGAGCCGACCGGCGTCTCTCCTGACAGGGGGGGTTCGCGCTGATTGTTTATCAGCGCAGCCCCCCCTCGGATACCCACACTGGACCACCAGGGAAGCCCCCCAGGACCACAGGGAAGCCCCAAGCATGTGGATGGCCCCCATGGCCATCCACATGTAGTAAAATAAAATAAAAATATGCCAATCAGTGCCCACAAATTGGCACTGACTGGCACTATGATGGCACAACCACAATGTGTGGTGGCTGGCATTGCTGGGCATCAGTGTCCATCAGTACCACCTACTAGTGTCCATCAGCGCCACCTATCAGTGCCCATAAGTGCCCACCTATCAGTGCCACCTATAAGTGCCAATCAGTGCCGCCTATGAGTGCCACATATCAGTGCCCATCAGTGCCACCTAATCGGTGTCCATCAGTGTCGCCTTATCAGTGCCGCCTTATCAGTGCCCGTCATTGAAGTAGAAAAGGTACTTATTTACAAAAAAAAAATTACAGAAACAAAGAAAAACATAGTTTTTTTTCAAAATTTTCGCTCTTTTTTTATTTGTTGTGCAAAAAATAAAAATCGCAGAGGCGATCAAATACCACCGAAAGAAAGCTCTATTTGTGGGAACAAAATGATAAAAAATTTGTTTGGGTACAGTGTAGCATGACCGCGTAATTGTCATTCAAATTGAGACAGCGCTGAAAGCTCAAAATTGGCTTGGGCAGGAAGCTGTATAAGTGTATGGTATTGAAGTGGTTAAAGAGGAAAACTTATTTACAATTTTTTTTTTTTACAGAAACAAAGAAAAACTTATTTTTTTTTTCAAAATTATGTCTTTTTTTATTTGTTGCGCAAAAAAAAAAAAAAAAAAAAAATCAAAAAAATCGCAGAGGTGATCAAATACCACCAAAAGAAATCTCTATTTGTGGGAACAAAATAATAAAAAAAATGTTTGGGTACAATGTAGCATGACCGCGTAATTGTCATTCAAATTACGACAGAGCTGAAAATTGGCCTGGGCAGGAAGGTGCGTAAGTGCCTGGTATTGAAGTGGTTAAAGGCATAGGAGACTGGAAGGTATCAGCTGACCTTGCTTTTTTACTACAAAGTCTGCTGTATAGTCAATTTTTTTTTTCATTTTGGATAGAGTAAGGGAGGATTATACCTTCTATCTATCCGGTTGGTTTTTCCATCTGCGGAGAGTTCCTTTCACTTCCTGTCCATGACTTAAACAGGAAGTGAGGGGAAATCATTACAAATTGATGGGATCCCTGGATTTCTCTCTATTCTTGTTCTGACAACCCAAAAATTTAGGATTTTCTTTTGATGATGATTTTTGGTGAATTTCCCTAATGGGATATAAACAGCAATAAAAACTAACAGGTAGTCTAAAGCAGTGGTTCTCAACCTCGGTCTTTAAGTACCCCCAACAGGCCTGGCAATGTTTTCAGGTGTTCCTTTATCTTGCACAGGTGCTGTAAATAAGAGTCCATGGCTTGGTATTGAAGCTAGTTTTATCTAGGAGAAATTCCCAAAACATGGCCTGTTGGGGTACTTGAGAACCACTGCTCTAAACCTTCCCCACTCAATCCAAAACTAAAAACAGAATATTTTGTTTTTGATCATACTTTTATTTTAAGACTGGGGTAGATTGTTAAAAATCAAATGAAAACACCAATAATTGGGCTATGGAAAAAGCAGAATATGGGATGCAGAACACAATCTGATACAGATTCCCTATAGACATGGAGATTACAGTAACCAGATTATAACTATGTGACCAACACCAGTGACCTGGAAGCTGGTTGCTGTGGGATACTGCACTCAGTTCCAGCACCTGAAATCATCTATAATCACACTATACTATACAAGGCTGTATTGCTATCAGTGTAAAATACAGAGACTTTACTAATGACCCACTGGGGGAGATTTACAAGAGTGCAAAATCTGGTGCAGCTGTACATGGTAGCCAATCAGCTTCTAACTTCAGCTTGTTCAATTAAGCTTTGACAATGAGGCCTGGTTCACACTGGTCCGACAAACGCTCCGACATTGGGAGCTCATGTCGCATGACGTGTGAAAATCAATGTTTCCCTATGAGAGCCGTCTTAACTGGTCCGACACAAGTCGGTCCGACATTAAAAATGCTCCCTGTACTACTTCTGTCCGACTTTGATCCTACTTCAGCCCATTGAATATCATTGAAGTCGGATCAAAGTAGGATCCTTGTCCTAACTATCCGACATTTGACATCCGACATGTGATTACAGCAGCAGTAAAAGGAATTTATCTCACCCTGGGATTGTTTTGATTGGTCAAAGGACAAGTCAGACTATCACAATGTCGGATCAAAGTAGTATCCTGTTCATGAATGTCGGATGGATGTCGGATCAATGTAGGACTGATGTCGCAGAGCAAAGTAGGATGAAAGTCGGATGAATGTCGTGTCGTATCAGTGTGAACCCAGCCTAAAACCTGGAAGCTGATTGGTTTGCATGCAGAGCTGCACCAGATTTGTCACTTTCCAGTTTTAGTAAATCAACCTTGTGTGTACAAAATTGTCTTATGGGGCCACAGTGCAAGGATACCCAGTAAACACACAGGAGTGACACTAAACATCCTTATTCTTCAAAAATAATCCATACACATCCACTGACTGGGCTCAGGTGATACACAGAGATGAAACAAATCCTACTACATAAGTTGCATCTGTGTATCTGCAACTGTCTTTCTCCTACATCCATTCAAAGTGCAGAATTTACACAGGATCTCTCAGCTCTGAAAATCATGGGGCGGAGAGGTGAAGTTACACCAGTGAGGAGAACTCTGAGAGCTGATTGGAAGGGACACCCCCCCCCCTTCACACAGCACTCTGGATTGAGACAAATACACACCACAGAGGGATGTGCTTTGTTCATATTTCATGTCTGAGGTTTACATACACTTTATTGTTCCTGTAATCTATTTTTTTTATGAGTTTTTCTGCCTCTGATGTCCTCCGTGAACTCCCAAACTTCAGTTTGTTTGGAGTGAGCAGTGCATGTGAGTTGTGGTCAAGTGTACTTCTCTATGCACAATACAGGTCAGCTCATTAGCGAGCGAAAGAGTGGCTACATTACTACACACAGTGAGACTATGGAGAACGAATGTAGCCACCCTCTAACAGGAAGTCAGTCCACAGCAGCAAAAAAACTGAATTTAGAGGAGGTTGAGAGCAATAGCAGGTCCTTAAAGTAAAATGAATGGCAAAACATTTTTTTTTGCGATAGAGTGGAGAGGGATAAACACTTGTTCGGTTTGCTCTTATTCATCAAGTCGCTAGGATGGACTCAGGTTGATGGCACTTAAAAGTGGAATTTTACCCATAACAACTTAATAAAAAAAAAGAATGTTCTTTAGCAAGGAACATACATTCCACATTAATAATTATGCTACCAAAATTAGTGTGTGCTGTAAATTGCCTCCAGCTTTGTTTGTTCTTGCTGGAGGCTACCATTTTGCTGAAGCCCAGGGCCCTTGAACAGCAGTAAATCATAAAGCGGATCCAAAGCCATTGATTTAACAAGTTTAAAAAAAAATGTTGCATTCCTGGAATTGCCAACCGTCACGTTTTCTTGAGTCCTCAACCAAACTGTCAAACCATCAAATGGCTGTCATAACTGACCACATGTGCAGTACCATGGCAACTGCAGATCAAACAGAAGCAGCTTCCTTGGCTTTAAAGTAGGGTTGTCCCGATACCACTTTTTTGAGACCTAGTACAAGTACGATACTTTTTTCCCAAGTACTCGCCGATACCGATTACCGATACTTTTTTTTCAATGTCATGTGACAGTTTGAAAGATGGGGACTGATAGGTGGCACTGACAGGTGGCACTTATGGGCACTGACTGGTGACTGGCGCTGATGGGCACTAATAGGTGGCTGGCAATGATAGATGGCACTGATAGGTGGCACTTATGGGCACTGATAGGTGGCACTTGTGGGCAGTGATAGGTGGCACTGAAAGGTGGCACTTATGGGCACTGATAGATGGCTCTTATGGGCACTGACAGGTGGCACTGATAGGTGGCACTTGTGGGCCCTGATAGATGGCACTGAAAGGTGGCACTTGTGGGCACTGATAGGTGGCTGGCACTGAAATGCTGTGGGGAAAAAAAATGATAGGATTTAAAAAAAAAAAAAAAAAAAACTGCTGCAACGCCCATCTTGGTACACCCTGCACTCGGCTGAAGTAAGCAGCAGCAGACATCTTGTTACACCCAGCCCATATAGCTCGGGCTGTGTGTAACAAGATGTCTGCTGCTGCTTACTGCAGCCAAGTGCAGGGTGTACCAAGATGGGCGTGGGGACGTTCAGCCGCTGACGGCGACCGAATGTGACAGCACCGGTCACCGATCCTGATGCGGCTGCGCCCTGCACCCCTGCCAGCTTACCAAGTTCAACTGCAGGTGAGGGACTCGCTCTCCGCCCGCGGACTCCGTCCATCGACTGTGCCCGCCCTCTCCAGCCAGACTCCGCCCGCACTTTCCTTCAGAGACTCAGCCCGCCCCCTCTCCAGCCAAACTCCGCCTGCACTAGCTCTGTCGACAGACTCTGTCCGCCCTCTCCAGCCAGACTCCGCCCGCACTCCCCCGCCCTCCCCAGCCACTGACTCCTCCCGCCCTCTCCGGCCACAAAAAAAAAAAAGTATCGGGTGAAGCATCGGGAGCATTTGCGCGAGTACAAGTACTCGCGCAAATGCTTGGTATCGGTATCGGGACAACCCTACTTTAAAGGATAGGAGGGTTTAATTCTGCTAGAAGACTGTCAGCAGATCGGCCTCTACAAATTTAGCAGTGCCTAAAAATGGAGAGTAACTGAGCATGTGCAGGGTGAGACCGTGTATTACTGGATTTTAAACCGTATAGACACTTATATTTAATGTTTTACATCGCTATACCTGCAAAAGGGGACAGCCTGAAGTCATCTAGCAGGATTTAAAGAGGAGTTCCACCCACATTTGGCACCTTGGGGGGGGGGGGGGGGCGGATACCCGTTTGACAAGTACCCTGTCTCCACTTCCGTCGGAAGGGCCCCCTTCTACTCCTTCCCCTGCTGCCGGGCCAGTAAGAAAGTGCAGCGCGCTTTTTGCATGCGCAGCAGAAGCCGCAATGCTTCACTGCTGGGTTCCCTTACCGGCAATGGCGGCGGCAGCAGCACCCGATGGAAACATCAGCTGTGGTGCCGACATTGCTGCATCCAGGACAGGTAAGTGTCCTAATGTTAAAAGTCAGCAGCTGCAGTATGTGAACTTCACTTAAATTTTCTGACTTAAAGTGGTTGTAAACCCACTTTGACAACATGCACCTACAGGTAAGCCTAGATTAAGGCTTACCTGTAGGTGCATGAAATATCTCCTTAACCCACACGGTTAAGGAGATATTTGCATTTAAAACCGGCGCCGCTGACGTCACGCGCATGAACACTAGCGGGCCGGCTTAGTAGCCGGATTTCTGAATGGAGTTAGCCGGCCCAAGCACGCATACGTGTGACGTCATCGCCTGGGCCAATAACAGCGTCGGAGCGGCGATACACAGAAGGCAGAGGGGAGCAAGATGGCATCGACGGAGGTGTCTGAGCACCGCTGCGGGGGCTTCGATCTCAGGTAGGTGATTCATAATGAGCTAGTATGCTATGCATACTAGCTCATTATGTCTGTTTTGCAGGTTGTTAAAAAAAAAAAAAAGGAGCAGGGTTTACAACCACTTTAATGTGGAGTTCCACTCAAAAGTGGAACTTCTGCTTATCCATCTCTTCTCCCCCTCTGGTGCCACATTTGGCACCTTTTAGGGGAGAGGGAACGGGGACCTGTTTTTGACAGGTACCATTCCCCACTTCCAGGAGACGGGGCTCGGAAGTCTGGTCCCCTCCTCCGCTGGCAGACCATTTACCAGGGGTCTCAAACTGGCGGCCCTCCAGCTGTTGTGAAACTACAAGTCCCATGAGGCATTGCAAGGCTGACAGTTACAAGCATGACTCCCAAGAGCAGAGGCATGATGGGACTTGTAGTTTTGCCACAGCTGGAGGGCCACCAGTTTGAGACCCCTGATTTAGACGCAGGGGTCTTCAAACTACAACCCTCCAGGTGTTTAGGCATGATGGGAATTGTAGTTCCTGAACACCTGGAGGGTTGTAGTTTGAAGACCCCTGCGTCTAAATCAGGGGTCTCAAACTATGGCCCTCCAGCTGTTGCAGATCTACAAATCCTATGAGGCATTGCAAAACTGACATTCACAGACATGACTAGGCATGATGGGAATTGTAGTTCCTGGTCATGTCTGTGAATGTCAGTTTTGCAATGCCTCATAGGATTTGTAGATCTGCAACAGCTGGAGGGCCATAGTTTGAGGATCCCTGATTTAGAAGGTGCAGTAGGGAACCAGCTGTGAAGCCGAAAGGCTTACCAGGAATGGCGGCTGCAGTGCCAACATTGCGGGCTTCCTGGACAGGTAAATGTCCTAACCTTAAAGCAGAGGTCCACCCAAAAATTGAACTTCCGCTTTTCGGATTCCTCCCCCCTCCGGTGTCACATTTGGCACCTTTCAGAGGGGGGGGGGGGGGGGGCAGATACCTGTGTAATACAGGTATTTTGCTCCCACTTCCGGGCATAGATACCCGAGCCACCCACGGGTATCTACGCCACTTCCGGTGCCCTTTCCGTCCCCCCGCTGTCTTCTGGGAGACACACAGGTCCCAGAAGACAGCAGGGACCAGTGGGAACGCACAGCACGAGTCGCGCATGCGCAGTGGGGAACAAGGCTGTGAAGCCGCAAGGCTTCACTTCCTGATTCCCTTACCGAAGATGGTGGTGGCAGCACCCGAGAGCCGAGGGAGAGATCGGCTTTGGGTGAGGACATCGCGGGTGCCCAGGACAGGTAAGTGTCCTTATTTTAAAAGTCAGCAGCTGCAGTATTTGTAGTTGCTGACCTAAAAAAAAAAAAAAAAACATTGTCGGAGCACCGCTTTAAGAGTCAGCAGCTGCAGTATTTGTAGCTGATGACTTAATTTTTGTTGTGAGGGGGCTGGACCTCCTCTTTAATAATATCAGTTTTTATCACTGTCTGTGTCCCATTAGTGAGATTCCCCCCTCTCTATTTGGTCTATTTACCATTAGCATTGAAAGTGAAAGTAAGAGAAAATGCCAACTGGTTGTCCCCAGAAAAGTAATAGAGTGAAACCTTCTATTAGGGGCACTAGTTCTGGTATCAAGCAGGGATTCCTATCATTTGGAGGGATTATCCCTCACTTCCTGTTTGGCTATGGGACAGGAAGTGAAGGATAATCTCCTCAAAGGGACACAGATGGCAAAAATAAACCTTACATGTGTTATAACCCTCCCTTACTCTATCCTAAATGCAAATAGAGTTTTGCCTATAGCAAACTACTTTAAGGATACAGACTTGAATAGGATTTTAGATGTCACTCTAATTACAGCAGAAGGTGATATAAATGTGAACGAGCTTGTATCATGGAGTGGATGGCACAGTTTCATGTGTACATAAGATACAAGAACCATGAACACATGATGTGGCATGGCGGGTCAGGATGGTGATAATGGCAGTCAGGTGCTGTGTGTGATGGCGGTGTGCACTCACCGTGCTTCATCTTGATGATACTATTGGCACACACGGTATCGGCGGCCACCATCACGTAGTCAGACCCCTGAATCCCGATCAGATACTCCATGGCTGTACTGAGTTCTTTATTTTCTGGTAAATCAGCTCCCTGGGCTCAGGACGTTACACAGCAATTCAGCTCAGGCCGGGATCCTGGCGCACTCCTCTGACGTCACGAGCAGCGCCGCTCGCAAGGGATGCTGGGGATTGTAGTGGAGAGCATGAATGACTTGCCTCTTTCCTCCTCAATGATTCTCTGTTTGAGGAATTTAGCTAAAATAATGTCAAAAGGACAGCATTTGTTTGTGTAACGCAAAAGAAGGGCTGAAAAGAGCACACATGGGTTTAATCAGTCATTTTTTATTTATAGTTTTTCCTGACGTGGTTGTGTACTTGACAGTTGGCATACATTGGGGGACATTTTTCAAGCAAATTAGTGACAAATCAGACTTCCTCTTAGTTCTCTTATTCATAATAATGTGCCTCTCTGAATAGCAATCTGCATTTAAATCGCTGTTCAGAGAGCATTTGCCAGGCATTCTATCACCTCCTTACTGCCTACTTTAACCCCTTGAATCCTAAATTAGCGAGCATGTGGTTGCAGTGATTGTGCAGAGCGACCCCATTCACTTTGAGACCACTTTCATACTGAGGCGCTTTTCAGGCGCTTTCACGCTACAAAAAAGCACCTGAAAACGTATTTCCATTAAAATCAATGAATCCTTTCACACTGGGGCAATGCGCTGAAAAAACGCCCCTCTCCATTGAAATTAATTGAAAGCGATTCAAAAGTGCCTGAAAAGCGCTTCAAAAGCGCTCAGTGTTTTACTGGCAGTTTTTCAAGCGCCTCAGTGTGAAAGTGGCCTAACAGGTCTCAGTCAGCCAAAAGCGACAGGGGGTATACTTCCTGACTCAAAGCATCATGGCCACAGAATCTGTTCACCCCCCGCCTGCTGCCTCTGCAGCTAAAAAGGGGTAGCGTTTGGAGGGGCGATAAAAGCAGGGCTCAATCGCAAATTAGGGGAGCTACCGCCCCCGCAACCTCACGTGTTCAAGCACTTCATTAGCAACGTTTCTGTCATAGGGGCAGGGCTGGTGCTACACTCTTTTGTGCACTAGGCAAGACCAGCTACTTGCAGCCCCCCCCAAAAAAAACCATCAAAATTTTAACCACTTGCCGATAGAGTTGCCACCTCATCCCTTTAAACCCGAACACATATGAATTACACAGGTTCTGTTGCTATTTTAATGTAGATAAGGCACCAAGTGAGTTTAATTACCACCTTAATTAGCCTCAGAACCTGTGTGATTCATATGTGTTCGGGTTTAAAGGGATGAGGTGGCAACTCTACTTGCCGACCATCCGCTGCAGTTTTACTGCGGTAGAATGGCAAGGCTGGGCGAAGCAACGTTACCTTACGTCGCTTTGCCTTTTGCCCACTAGGGGCGCGCGCAAGCCGAAGGCACGTGCGTGCGCCCGCAGCTCGCTGCCGGAGCAGATGCGAGTGCCCGGTGGGCGCGATAACTGCCGGGCACCCGCAATCGCTCGTGACAGAGCAAGAAGCGGGATCTGTGTGTGTGAACACACAGATCCCGGTTCTTTCAGGGGAGAGGAGACTGATCGTGTGTTCATACAATGTATGAACAGCGATCTCTCTCTTCCCCTAGTTAGTCCCATCCCCCCTACAGTTATAACACAGAGAGGGAACACAGTTAACCCCTTGATCGCCCCCTGGTGTTAACCCCTTCCCTGCCAGTGACATTGATACAGTAATCCGCGCATTTTTATAGCACTGATCGCTGTATAATTGTCAACGGTCCCAAAAATGTGTCAAATGTGTCCGCCGCAATATCGCAGTCCCGATAAAAATCGCAGATCGCCACCATTACAAAGTATGAACAGCGATCTGTCATCTCCCCTAGTAAGTCCCATCCCCCCTTCAGTTAGAATACAGAGAGGGAACACAGTTAACCCCCTTGATCACCCCCTAGTTTTAACCCCTTCCCTGCCAGTGACATTTTTATAGCACTGATCGCTGTATAATTGTCAATGGTCCCAAAAAGGTGTCCAATGTGTCCGCCGCAATATCGCAGTCCCGATAAAAATCGCAGATCACCGCCATCACTAGTAAAAAAATAATAATAATAAAATGCCATAAATCTCTCCCCTATTTTTTAGACGCTATAACTTTTGCGCAAACCAATCAATATACGCATTTTGCATTTTTTTTTACCAAAAATATGTAGAAGAATACATATCGGCCTAAACTGAGGAAAAAAATTTTTTTGGGGAAAAAAAAATGTGGGATATTTATTATAGCAAAAAGTAAAAAATATATTTTTTCAAAATTGTCGCTGTTCTTTTGTTTATAGCGCAAAAAATAAAAATCGTAGAGGTGTTCAAATACCACCAAAGGAAAGCTCTATTTGTGGGAAAAAAAGGACGTCAATTTTGTTTGGGTCCAGCGTTGCATGACTGCGCAATTGTCAATTAAAATGACGCAGTGCCGTATCGCAAAAAATGGCCCGGTCATTGAGCAGCCAAATCTTCCAGGGCTTAAGTGGTTAAAGGGATTATAAACCCTCAAGGTTTTTCCCCTTAATGCAATGACTCACCATACCTCTCAACAAATAGCTTGGGGTGTCTACTTTCCAAAATGGGGTCATTTGGGGGGGGGGGGTTTGTGCCATCTGGGCATTCCATGGCCATGGAACACTACACAGGCAAAGGGAAGCTTTTCATTCGCCGGGAGCGATCGCGAGGGGGTGGCCAGAATCGAATGGCGGCCCCCTCATCACAGATCGTTCCCGAAGCGATCCCGGCCGCTCACTGTACCGGAGGGGGGTCCGATTGGACCCCCCACCCATACGAAGGCAGGCACGTACAGGTACGTGAGTGTGCCTGTCCATGCCATTCTGCCGACGTATATATACAGTGAGCGGTCGTTAAGCAGGCTTGATCCTGTGCTGGGTTTTGAGCATCTATAGACACACACAGCACAGATTGGCCCCACCCTTTGCTCTCTCCTTACAGGATTTGATTGACAGCAGCAGGAGGCAATGGCTCCCACTGCCACCTTTAAGTCCCATGGAGGGAGAGAAAACCATTGCTGTAGCTCCCGAACACAGCTCTGGATCAAGATAGGATACAGGTAAGTGTTTGGGGGGGGGGTTGGGTTGATGCTGAGGGGGATCTGATCACGGAAAGTTTTTTAACTTTAACTTTATGCAGAAAATGCATTAAAGAACAAAACCTTTAGCTTTTACAACCACATATTTTTGGGATACACTTTTGGCGCTTACACCCAGTATTGTGGGATCCACTCTCGTCTGATTACTCTAACGCCGGAACTTTGGCCCCCAATGATTACCAAGACACTGACCAGTGGGAGGGATTTGGAGAGGCTAACAACCCTTTAGTTTCCTGTACCAGCCTGGATCTCCCCGGTTTTATGGTTTGGGGCAGAGATATTCGTTATTTAGTGGGAATGCTCAGTAGCATTCCCACTATTGTTATTCGTTTTTTGATTTCCATACGTTTTTTTGGCTCTGCGTAACTTCTGCATACTTTCAGCTATTAAAACCATTCAACTTTTAAAATTTTCAGGTCTTTCAGCCAATGATAGAACTTCTTTTTTTTCTACTATTTATACTTTTTAAAATATTAAGCTTTTTAACATTTTTTTTTAACATTGAAGTGAATGAGAGCATGCTTAAAATCTTCTTCTGCTCCCAAAAGTTTCAGCTCCTTCATACTTTCACCTACAGACGCCAAACAAACTTTAAAATGTTCACAACATATTCAGCTATCCGGCTTTATCTTTTCAGTTTGATATCTTTTACAGTTTTTACGAAAAAGCTGTTTAAGTTTAGTGATCATTTCAGGAAATGTTATTGATTAAACAGAGTGGCTTATTCTTTGAAAACTTTTAAAGCCAACAATTCAGTTTAGTGTCAGCTTTTCAAAAAACCTTTAAATATTCCACATCTTTCATACATTAGTGGTGTTAAAACCATTTCTACTTTTCCAACTATTCTCACTTCTTCAACTTTTTCTTACGGATTTTATTCATCCAGTTAGCTTTAGCAATTCAGCTATTCGGCATTCCCACACATTTTCTGCAGGAAATGCATTTTCTAGTTATAGTTTATAGTAATGTACAATTTTAGTATCTGTTATTGGTCACTTGTTCACTGTCTTTGCCATGTTGTTTCTTGATTTGCTGTGTGTTGCACCAATAAATATTCCTTCTTTAGACTCAGTGTGTCAAAAAGTGTGGCATTGCTGAAAGGGTTGTTGTCACCTGGAGTCAGAGGATCCAAACATCAGAAACTCCTTGGGAGGTAAGTCCTACGCTTGCTAATGGCAAATCAGGATGCCACCTTCTCTAGACTTGAGCAATGTACAGATCAACATCAGAACTCCAAACTTTTTCTAATTTCGAGAAACTGTTCAAACAAAAGTCCTTTGTTCCCTTTCCCCGATCATAAAGTTCCTCCTTTTGGCCTTGAGGATTTGACCTTGTTAAACAAAATGTTATTAAGGCCCCATGCACACAGGGCGTTTTTGCAGCTGCTAACAGCAGCGTTAGGCCCCATGCACACGAGACGCTGTTATTTGCTGTTGAATGCGCGTTCAGAGGCAGTTGGACGCTTTTTTCAACTGCTCCTGAACCCATTCAATGTTATCCTATGTGTCCATGCACACACTCTCGTTTTTTGGCGTTTACAAGCAGTTGCGTTTAACCTCGTTTTTCCAGAAGCAAAAAAATGGGTTCAGACGCAAAAGTTTTCCACGTTTCAGACGCTAAACGCTGCTAAACGCGGTACCGGCGTTTTGCCGCGTTTGCGTTTATAAGCGTTTTTAAAGGTGACCTATTTTTTAACATTAGAAATCTCAAAAATGATGGCAAATGATGAAAAACTATTAAAAAATATAAAAGAAAACTGTAATTGCTTGCATTGCATTGTGGACAATCCACAACTTGCGTCAGGTAACGTGGCAAGTGGACAATCAACAACTTGTGTCAGGTAACGTGGCAAGTGGACAATCAACAACTTGTGTCAGGTGATGTGGCCAGGTGACGTGGCCAGGTGACGTGGCAAGTGGACAATCCACAGCTTGTGGCAGGTGACGTGGCCAGGTGACGTGGCAGGTGACGTGGCCAGGTGACGTGGCAGGTAACGTGGCCAGGTGACGTGGCCAGGTGACGTGGCAAGTGGACAATCCACAACTTGTGGCAGGTGACGTGGCCAGGTGACGTGGCAGGTGATGTGGCAAGTGGACAATTCACAACTTGTGGCAGGTGACGTGGCACGTGATGTGGCCAGGTGACGTGGAAAGTGGACAATCCACAACTTGTGGCAGGTGACGTGGCTAGATGACGTGGCAGGTAATGTGGGCAGGTAACATGGCTAGGTAACGTGGCAGGTGACGTGGCAAGTGGACAATTCACAACTTGTGGCAGGTGACGTGGCACGTGATGTGGCCAGGTGACATGGCAAGTGCACAATCCACAACTTGTGACAGGTGACGTGGCCAGGTGACGTGGCAGGTGACGTGGCAAGTGGACAATCCACAACTTGTGGCAGGTGACGTGGCCAGCTGATGTGGCAGGTAACGTGGCCAGGTGACGTGGCAGGTAACATGGCCAGGTGACGTGGCCAGGTAACGTGGCAAGTGGACAATCCACAACTTGTGGCAGGTGACGTGGCACGTGATGTGGCCAGGTGACGTGGCAAGTGGACAATCCACAACTTGTGGCAGGTGACGTGGCCAGGTGACGTGGCCAGGTGATGTGGCCAGGTGACGTGGCAGGTGACGTGGCAAGTGGACAATCCACAACTTGTGGCAGATGATGTGGCAAGTGATACGCTAAATACAAGTACACTGCTGCTCTCTCAGCTGCTGCTACTCACTCTGGTCTCACAAACTGGCTGAAATGGTTAAAATTTACTGTTTTTTGAGCTTAGGGAGGGTCTATGATGAAACGCTTATAAACGCAAACGCGGTTAAACGCCGCTAAACGTGGCCGCAAACGCGGCAAAACTCGCGTTTATAAACGCCGGTTTCAGCGTTTAAAAACGTGTGTTCAGCAGAGTTTGCACCTGCGTCTCGTGTGCATGGGGCCTTAGACGTTTTTTTTTACAGCTGCAAAACGCCCATCCATGTTATTCTATTGTGTCATGCACACATAGAGCTTTTATGAGCTCCAAGTGGCATAGGCGTTTTCCAGCTGAAAAAAAAAAACAATTCCAGTGCGCTCTGGAGCTCCAGGTTTGAGCTGCAAAAATGCCCGACGCTATTAAACGTGCATAAACGCGCATAAAACGCAGCAAAACGCGCAAAAACGCTGCGATTTGCGTTTTTAAGCTCCGGGATATTTTATGTTTTTTAAAAAGGTCAAAAAATGTTTACAAAACATGGACAGGCGTTTTTAAGCTGTAAAAAACGCGGCTGTAAAAACGCCCTGTGTGCATGGGGCCTAAACATCTGAAACTATTATACTATGCTAAATTATTCATCCATTATATGAATTGTTACATTGTTGCATTGAACAGCTGACATAAAGGAAAATAAGGCCTCATATAGACTTGCAATTTACTTACCACACCTCAACGGTCTCAGTCTAGTGATCTGCAGGTGAGAGTTTAATAGTTCTGACACAGGCACAAGCAGGTACAGTAATGAAGGGAAGAGGCCATTAGCACTTCCACATTGTGATACAATACAATATGATCCAAAGCTGGGAAAGCAGTTCTCTGCATGCCTCAGAAAATGACAGTGACAATGCCTGGTGTAGGCCACAGCTGATGTACCTACTGAGATGAGGTATGTACAGGGAGGTACACTTAACATGGGGATGGCGGGGAGGGGCTGTTATGCTAAGGTTGCTTAGAAGCTTACCTCTCCTTTAAATTACAGCTGCAACACCCTTTTCTTTAATTAGGTTTAACAAAAGAGGTTACGAAATAAGATGCCTATCTGTCTATAACTACACCCCCCCCCCCCCCAAAAAAAAATAAACAGTGGGGTTTGATTTGCTAAAACTGGAGAGTGCAAAATCTAATGCATGGTGGCAAATCAACTTCTAGCTTCAGCTTGTTTGACAAAAAACTTGGAAGCTGATTCTATGATTCTATACAGAATATTGAAAAACTTAATGTGGGATGGGGTGCATGTCTACAATTACTGAATTAGTGACATCAGGTATCATCCCGATATGTTTTGTAAAGGAGGAAAAAGAGAGGCTGGGACTTTAAATATACCCCTATTTTCAATTGATAGTATACTCAAACAGAAAATATATGTTGTGTATAAAAAAAAAAACATGATTTTATTAAATACAAATTTAAAAGCATACACATCAGTGACTTTGAATACATCACATAAGCAAGCAATCTGTATCCTTCAGAAAGGTCTACGCATTTGGAAATTTTCACTTAGGGGTGTACTCACTTTTGTTACCAGCGGTTTAGGCCCCATGCACGCTGTTAAACGAATATTCAGAGAGGCAGTTGGACACTTTTTTCAGCTGCCCCTGAACCCATTCAATGTTATCCTATGTGTCCATGTACATAGTCTCGTTTATTGCCGTTTTTAGGCAGTTGCGTTTAACAGCGTTTCTTTGAAAGCAAAAAAATGGATTCAGACGTAGAACATTTCCACGTTTCAGACGCTAAACGCGGTACCCGTGTTTAGCCGCGTTTTCGTTTATAAGTTTTTTTAAAGGTACCACATTCTTTTTTACCAGAAAAGTCAAAAATATGATGGAAAACGATGCAAAACCATAAAAAAAAGTTTAAAATGTTTTAATTACTTGCGATGATTCTTAGACCATATATTAAACATATATAATAAAACAATTGCCCAAATATTTTTTAGATATTATAAAAAATGGAATTAACATTTAAATTTGCATAAAATAGACCAAATATTTTTATTTAAAAAAGTAATTAAAAAACAAAAATAATACCATATACAGCTGAAAAAAAACCAATAAATATATTAATCAATTAATATTTAAGTATTAAAAATGTAAAAAAAAAATTCTCCAAAAAAATGTTATATAATATAAGAAATCGAATTACGTTTACATTTGCATAATATAGACCAAATATTTTTATTTAAAAAACTAAAATAATACCATATACAGCTTTAAAAAAATATATATAAATATATTAATCAATAAATAATAAAAATATTAAATAAAATTTTGCAAAAAATATTTTTATTTATAGATTTAAAAAAATTGAATTAACGTTTACATTTGCATAAAATAGACAAAATATTATTATTTTCCAAAAATAAAGGAACGACTAAAATAATACATCTTTACATCTATAGATATATATATATATAAATATATGCACATACCTGATTGTCACCAACAGACGTTCCTCTGGTGACCCACTCTTCCTCATGTTGGTGTCCATGCGTGTCAGACTGGGTCATAGTTTTTCTAGTAGAAGATCAAATGTGGCAATGGACATGCGTGTGAAATTAAAAAATTTGTCGGGTAGGTACGCAGCTGTACATACATGTTTGAAAAATATCCTACCGACATTCGCTGTGCAATCAATGGATGGGTCCAATAGCGACAAACTCTGACTCTGGACCTCGCATGCAATTTTCTACGTCATTCTAGCCTCATCAAGAGCAACATCAGGAGCATTTCCTCACATATGCTCACTATAGGATCCATTGCAAAAAAAAAGCACAGAAATAGAGGCAAATGCAAGTATACAGCTGCTCTCTCTGCTGCTGCTACTCACTCTGGTCAAAATGGCTGAAATTGTTAAAATAACAATGTTTTTGGAGCTTGGGGAGGGTCCTATGAGGTTATCTTAATAAACGCTTCTAGACGCAAACGCGGCTAAATGCGGCATGCAAACACGGCAAAACGTGCGGGTCTGAACGTCGGTTTCAAGCCTTAAAAAAATTTGTTCAGAGGAGTTTGCACCAGCGTCCCGTGTACATGGAGCCTTAGACATTAATGGCTGTGTGTTGAGTTATTTTGAGGGGACAACAAATTTACACTGTTATACAAGCTGTACACTCACTACTTTACATTGTAGCAAAGTGTCATTTCTTCAGTGTTGTCACATGAAAAGATAGAATAAAATATTTACAAAAATGTGAGGGGTGCACTTACTTTTGTGAGATACTGTATGTGGACAAATATACTATTTAAAGTTTATCTAAACGGAAGAACAAAAATATAACGGAAAATTGAATACTCACCTTTCCGTAATTTTCCTTTCCTGGTGCCTACCCATGGCAGCATACAAATGGTCAAGGGCTGAGCACCAGGAAAATACATTGCAGATTGCCAGTTCTTAAATGTGTGTTAAAAAAATGCAGCCATCTCATCTACAGTCTGGGATCTTGCAATATGTAACATGTATGTTTTTGGGGTTTAGCTATGCTTTAACTTCCAATTTAATTTCAAATACTAGCATAAAGGAAACGTAGTGGGGAAAATATTAGTGGGATTCGGTGATTTGCTCTTTTTTGCTCTTTATGGTCTGCATTATGAGGCATGTGAAAGAGGTGTGGCCTTTGACCTAATATTTTGTGCTACAAGGTGTCCTTTTTTCCCATCTCAGAAAGTTGGGGGGTATGTAATAGTGGAGGCATCAGGACAGCTGTTCCATGGTACACTGTATGTTCAATTCCCTGACTGCCAGAAATGATACTGCACTTCAGCTGGCATTGCTTCCAGTAGTTGGGCAGTGGCAATCTCCAGCATGGGTTAAGAATCTTGGCTCTTACAGGTATGAGCCTTCCTGACAGATTTCCTTTAATGTGCAGCATTCACAACAACGTAAAAAGTGATAATAAGAGTCTTGGCTGCTTTCCAGGCTCTTTTGTAATTAATTTGGAAGGTAGGTTTCTGCAAGCTATTTCAGTCTGCTGATTTAAACCCCCAAATTAACTTTAGATTAGAGTAGAAAATATTCTTAGAAAGACAGTATCACAAATGGACAGTCTATATGGGAAAGTTAACTGTATGGTATAGTACCAGCCCCATTTTGATACTGGTGAGAGCAAAGGCGGGGGTATGAGTTACCAAGATTCTCCCACTCGGGCAGCACTAATAGTGTAGCGGAATGCCTATTTACGATCTCAGAATAGATTCATAGTTGGGCACTCTTGATGAGAGCCTGTGACCGCTCCTGCAATTCTATACCCCCTGCCACGCTGGAAGATTGTGGGGGTGTGGTGAGGGAGGGGAGCATTGATGGAAGAGGAATTCATCTAACATAAGAGGCATCAGTACAAGGGAATCTTCTTACTGACTGAAAGCCATATCGCTTGTATTTTTTATTTTGTCTTTAAATGCTTTAAAAATAAAAAAATATGTAAAAAAATAAATAAAAAAAATAAAACACTACTGTGTGTATTTAATCAATGATTGCACCACACATTATATGTTGCCGCAAGTGTTGAACTTTGAGCAATAATCATAGGTGCCCTCATTTACCCTACCTTATCTTTTATTTTGGGGATTAGATTGTGTTTTCGTGAAATAAAATTCCTTTTAAAACTACCATCGTTTTATTCTATAGGGCCTCTGCATTCAGAAAATATATAATGTTCTTGGAATTTTAAGCAAATAACTGCAGATTTTAACATACGTGAGAAAAATGTAAAGAGAGGTAATGGTTAATAGCATGCAGCTTCTCTGGAAGACCTGGCTACTGTGGGTCTACCAGAGTCCTCTAGCTCAAGTGCGGTGCGTCCATATGTCCTTTGGTCTTGGATCCCTCCAGCTGTTTGCCTATGTAACCAGAGCTACCCCGTTTTTCACTCTGAGTGATGCTGTTTATGAGGATAAGTGCAAGTAGCTTTTTATGAAGCAGTGATTCTCAATCGGACTGTCTGTTGTTTATATATGTAGCGCCCTGCTCCCAATGACCGGGGCACTATGTTCAATTTAGAGGGTATCTGAGCCAATAGTTAGGCTCAGATGTACATAATTAATGTTACATTAGCCTCTGTTCCGGCTATGGCTCTGTTGGGCAGACTTCCCACTGTTTGCCTGTAGGTGGCGTTACCACCCCAGGCCAATGTGGAAGACTGACAAGCCAGAGTGTATTGGGTAACTTCCCCCGGGAACAGTTCCGTGGGTGTGGTCTACCCGCTGAGCATGCTGGGGAAGGGTACTTGAGGGGCAGACGCCATCTTAGAGGGGTCCTTCTTCCCCTCACGGTCCTCCTGGCGTGAGGGGTGTATTGTGTGATTTTTGGCCACGGAACCATGCTGGTCCGAGGCCGCAACTCCAACCAGTAGGCCCAGTTATGCTGACTGGGTCTGCACATTGAAGGTGATCCTGTGCTGTCCGTCCTGAGGGAGGAAGCCACTCGATGGAGGAAACCAGGGGAGGACCTGTCTTGGAAAAGACAGAGCAGAAGGCTGGTGTCTGTAGAAGGGCCTGGTAAATCTATTGGAGGATGCACCGCAACTAAAGTTACCTTACAGTCTGCCTGGTCGGCTTAAAGGCTCTTGACTGTTTGGCTGGAAGTTCGGGTGTTGAGTGCTGTGGCAGAGGATCCCGGATTATCCAATTCTGTGCTCCACCAGTCTGTGGCAGAGACTGGTCCTGATTATAGTTCGTGCATTGTACTGGCTGCTAGGCCATGTGCATAGTTGCCAACTGTCCCGGATTGGCCAGGACATTCCCAGGATTCAAACCCTTTTCCCGGATTTATTTTGTCCCGGGAAATGTCCCGGCCAATCCGGTTTTCCCCCGTTTTTTGCAATTTGCCACCGCTAGAGGTCCACGGCCGGCGGAGACAATGTCTCCGCCGGCCGCCATCTTTAAGAAGACCAAAACACGGGGGTTTTAGTACAATAGAAAATAAAGCTGCTGCGGCGCCGCCCACCCCCGCCACTTTCCATAACAGTACGGACCTGCAGCGGGGCGGGGCGGGGGGTGGGCGGCGCCGCAGCAGCTTTGTTTTCTATTGTACTAGATCCCCGTGTTTTGGCTGCCTAATTAAGCTGCGGCGCCGCCCCCGCCCCGCCCTGCTGCAGGTTCATCTGTTATGGAAAGTGCGGGGGTGGGCGGCGCCGCAGCTTAATTTTTTTTGCAGCCACGCGGCCAGCTCCGGTTAAGGGGGGCTCGAATGGGGGGACACCTGATGGAAGGACTCCGCTGGGTATGTCTGATGTAAAGGGGGATTCCGCTGGGTATGTCTGATGTAAGGGGGGACTCCGCTGGGTATGTCTGATGTAAGGAAGGACTCCGCTGGGTATGTATAACTTAAGGGGGGACTCCGCTGGGTATGTCTGATGTAAGGGGGACTCCGCTGGGTATGTCTGATGTAAGGGGGGACTCCGCTGGGTACGTCTGATGTAAGGGGGGACTCCGCTGGGGACGCCTGATGTAAGGAAGGACTCCGCTGGGGACGCCTGATGTAAGGAAGGACTCCGCTGGGGACGCCTGATGTAAGGAAGGACTCCGCTGGGTATGTCTGATGTAAGGGGGGACTCCGCTGGGTATGTCTGATGTAAGGGGGGACTCCGCTGGGTATGTCTGATGTAAGGGGGGACTCCGCTGGGTACGTCTGATGTAAGGGGGGACTCCGCTGGGTACGTCTGATGTAAGGGGGGACTCCGCTGGGTACGTCTGATGTAAGGAAGGACTCCGCTGGGGACGCCCGATGTAAGGAAGGACTCCGCTGGGTATGTCTGATGTAAGGGGGGACTCCACTGGGTATGTCTGATGTAAGGGGGACTCCGCTGGGTATGTCCGATGTAAGGGGAGACTCCGCTGGGTACATCTGATGTAAGGAAGGACTCCGCTAGGGACGCCTGATGTAGGGAAGGACTCCGCTGGGTATGTCTGATGTAAGGGGGGACTCCGCTGGGTATGTCTGATGTAAGGGGGGACTCCGCTGGGTATGTCTGATGTAAGGGGGGACTCCGCTGGGTATGTCTGATGTAAGCGGGGACTCCGCTGGGTACGCCAGATGTAAGGAAGGACTCCGCTGGGTATGTCTGATGTAAGGGGGGACTCCGCTGGGTATGTCCGATGTAAGGGGGGACTCCGCTGCGTACGTCTGATGTAAGGGGGGACTCCGCTGGGTACGTCTGATGTAAGGAAGGACTCCGCTGGGGACGCCCGATGTAAGGAAGGACTCCGCTGGGTATGTCTGATGTAAGGGGGGACTCCGCTGGGTATGTCTGATGTAAGGGGGACTCCGCTGGGTATGTCTGATGTAAGGGGGGACTCCGCTGGGTAAGTCTGATGTAAGGAAGGACTCCGCTAGGGACGCCTGATGTAGGGAAGGACTCCGCTGGGTATGTCTGATGTAAGGGGGGACTCCGCTGGGTATGTCTGATGTAAGGGGGGACTCCGCTGGGTATGTCTGATGTAAGCAGGGACTCCGCTGGGTATGTCTGATGTAAGCAGGGACTCCGCTGGGTACGCCAGATGTAAGGAAGGACTCCGCTGGGAATGCCTGATGTAAGGAGGGACTCCGCTGGGAATGCCTGATGTAAGGACGGACTCTGCTGGGGGCACCTGATGGCATC
The DNA here is from genome assembly GCA_029206835.1 of Rana muscosa. Lineage (NCBI taxonomy): Eukaryota > Metazoa > Chordata > Amphibia > Anura > Ranidae > Rana > Rana muscosa. The sequence goes on along the minus strand of CM055117.1, from coordinate 492,087,196 downwards.
TGGTGGCAGACGACGTGGCAGGTGACACACTCGGGGCTAACACTGATTCGGCATTATGGTGAGTTGAATAATTTCATTCTATATTACAATGTAATAAAAGAAATAATGCGCTTCAATCATTCTGACACCATAACAACCATGGTGTCGGGGTGATTGAAGCGCTAACACCAGGTGTTTGTAGTATCTTTATCTGCTGATTGTTAAACTCTGGAATACACATTCCTATTGTGGTGTAGGATCTGGGTCTGCTGTCCCTCCATCCTTCCTTCCTTTTCTCTCCTTCCCTCCCTCTTTCTTTCTCCCTTTCTTTCTCCCTCCATCCCTCATTCATCTCAGACTCTAAACACACCCCATTTGAGCCACGCCCATTTAAGCCATTCTCACTACCCACGTAAACCACGCCCATATTTCGCCGGGTGAGCAATACCCACTCCAGGGAGAGTGGTGAATGACTGTATATTTGAGGAGTTCTCCCCAGTGATCTGCACCGTGTGCCTGAACCTACCCTTTCCCTTCACCTTTCTATATGTTTATGCAAAAAGGAAAATAAAACCTAACTGTTTAAGGTTTTACATCTTGTTTGGACATTGAAGTATCTACAGACTTTCTTCCCCTAGACAACGAATACTGAGGTAACGTGCAAGGCCCAAAATTAAACCAGCAGCTCCTGCGGGGGGTAGTGCTACATATATATATATATATATATATATATATATATATTTATATAGTTTTTTTGTATTATTCTGCAGTGTATGCATGCTCTTTGCCATCCTTACCCTGTTTTGCATTATTGCTTCTGCCTTTGCACTTGTTTAATAAAACAGCTAACAGTTAAACTTACTCCCTGCCTGATAAATTGGATTATCTATTCTGGTAAAATAGCATAGCTTCTACTTATATGACCAGCTGGCCCTAAAGCCCCGTACACACGGTCGGACTTTTGGCCAACAAACTTCATTTTGAGCAAGTTGGACCAACAATCCGACCTTGTGTACGCTCCATCGGACAAACGTTTTTTGCTTTTTTCTTGTTTTCATCGGGCAAAAGTTGGGTCTGCAAACGGACAAACTTTTGCCCAACAAAAGTCCGATGAAGCAAAGTCCGACCGTGTGTACAGAAAACCATCGGACTTTAGTCCGATGGACAAAACAACTAATGTTAAAATCAACCAACAATCACAGAAGTTGACCAAAGGGTGGCGGTAAAGAGCAGAAAAGAGCTGAAAAAGCATGTGATGTTGCAAAAAGTTTTGGGAAAGTTTGCAGAAAAGTCCGAGCGTGTGTATGCTATTGGGTGTTCCCGACCAACTCCGTTCGGACAAAAAACCACGGAAAAGTCCGATGGAAGTCCGACCGTGTGTATGGGGCTTTATGTGAACAATACAGGCATACAAAATAGAGGCAGACAGTGCTATTAGTAGGGGGATATCAAAGAGTCTTTTTTTAAGGGTTGAAGAATTACAAACATGACAGGGTGGGGATGGTTGGCAGTCGATATTGACAATATGCTATGACTATCAAATCAGCTGTGAAGGTGTATTGTGATGGTTATCATAGATAGTCTTTTCACCTATTCTCTGGGCAAACTGAAAAAGACGATTGGTCCCACATATGAAACCTGTGAAAGTCTAGATGCTTTTTGAAGATTTTCAGCACATGCACTTAACAGTCATCAAGTAAAATGCACACTTGCTGTTGAAGTACAGATTTATGCACTAATCTATAATATTTTCTTTGGAATAATACTACTCAATGGGGCAACTGGAATGCAAGATGACTGGTGTTAACAGATCAATAAGACAATATAATAGATATCCTGAGGTGAAAATGGTATTATGGGCTAAGAGGTGCTCTCATTTCACAATCTTCAATGACAGCTCTGTACCACAAAATGTTTATATGGAATGTGTAGGCCTCAAGACACACATCAAGAGCATAACAGCCTATTGGTGCATGGTAAAAGTGAATGCATTCAAAAGACTCACATTATACATATTTGGCAGCTTGTAAGGGCATATTAAGACTTTTCATTGCTTGTAGTAGACAAGTGTATCTTTGTTTTATTTTTTTGGTATCTTTATCCTTATTACATGTGTAGCGATACCTCCAACTAAGAAGGCCGCAGATTTAGTTTGGGCCCTGAAGACAGCTCCGCCAACCCCCGGCAATATGCTCTACCCCCTACTGGCACAGCTAGTACTGACAGTAAATTGTATATCTTATACTGTATGAATAACTGAGCATTGAGACAATATTAAATTGAAATAAAGGTAAGATTTTACTTGAGCTATTTGTAAAGAAAAGGGTAACATCAATGACAGTTTACAGAATAATCATTTGTAATGCAGAGCCCAACCACACTAACACACTATAAGGTTAACACATAACAAGTGCGCCACGCGGGCGACCGTTAGCTAAGTGCCCTGTGGGGCAGTAACCAAAACACCTTAGAAATCCCACCAGGCCTGGTTCTGATATCTACAACTTAGTCCCTTTTCTTCACCGGCAGATCTTTAACGGTGGTGCACATTAATAGAGTACAAACTTTGTAATCCAATGGGGTAAGTAAAGATGGAGTAGAAACTTGACTATGTGAACGGTAGGTTCAGTTCTAACAAGGGGTCTTCAATAAGAGCACTAAGAACAACTCATAGGCCACGGCAGTCTATAGGCCTATATGCAGTAACAGTATATCGTTTGGGCATATGCCCTCTCACCCGCCCGGACTACGATCCCAGTCCGGGAACTTCCACCTGTTGTGTCCTCACACACACACTCCGTCTCTTCAGCGATTGGGTCCCCGATCCAACAAGGCTGTAGTAGAGCAAAGTCAGATGCCACCCAGGCTCGCAAAGGGGTGGAAGGCTCTTTGGTGCTGCGCAAGGTCTCAGGCTTCAGGCCCTGCACTCCGACACATCCGCACAGGAGGATCAGTCTGTGAAGTCTCGTGTCCCAAAGAGGCCGAGCCCAGCCTCGCCTCCTCCTTTTATAACCCCTCCCATGAGTCTCTGCGGCGGAACATTGCCGAATGGGGTTCTGGGTAATGTAGTCTCTCGGCATTAAAGGGGAACACCCCGCTACACACTCCCCCCACTTGAACTCTTTGGTCCCCAAAGATAAACCTTAACAAAGACTATGTACAACTCTAGACAATTCTACAAACGATGTTGGCATAGGGAATTCCCACCAAAACTGAGGAGTAGAATTCCCTTGCCCGCAGGTCACATTATCATAGGTGGCTTGCCTAGCTGTGCCAGAGAGTGAGCTGGGGTTGCCCTCCACTAAATGGACAGTGGAGGGATCCGGATTTTCAGCATTCCTCCTAGCGGTAACTACAGAATCCTCTGAGCTATTCCCCATTTGTGGGTAGGTCAGCTTCTTAGGAGGCCGGATGACTCTTCGAGCCCTTTGTTCTCTTGGGATTTCTGGCTCTGGTGCCACAGGCTCCTCTTCCTCTAAATAACCATCATGGGCATCTTCCCAGTAATCTGCTGAAGGACTAGAGGGGATGAACTCTGTGGCTTCTGGGTTCAGTGTTTCATCTGTGCTGTCCTCAGTGGTTGGAAGGTCTATGGTAGAAGTTCCTGGAGTTGGGGAAGGCCACAGCCAATTAAGTTCTCCATCCTCATTTTCACTAAGTTGAGAGGCCTCTCCATCTTCATCTCAAGAAGCCTGCGACCGAGTGTTCGGCCTAGGAGTATCCAGGATAGAGGCCGGTTCAGTGGAGTCTCCCACGGGAGGTATTCTAACTGCCTCAGCAAGAGGGAGCAGGTGGTTTCGATGCCACGTCTTCAGAGGGCCCACCTTTCCTTCCGGCTTCAACTTGTAGACAGGCAGGCCCGGCAACTTCCTATAGATGACATAAGGTTCAGATCTCCATCTATCTGCAAGTTTGTGCTTCCCAGGGACCCCCAGATTGCGTAACAGTACTCGATCCCCGGGCTGTAGGTCTTGTACCCGGACCTTCAAGTCGAAGTTTCTTTTGTTTCTAGCCCCCCTTTGATCTGAGGCGGCATGAGCTTGTTCATAGGCTACTTTCAGGCTATGTCTGAGCCTGTCCACATATCCTTTGTGGGATGTGGCTGAGGAATGGTCCAGAGAGGTGCCAAAGGCCAAGTCTACAGGTAGTCTCGCTTCTCTCCCAAACATGAGTCGATATGGGGAGTAGCCTGTAGCATCACTGATGGTGCAGTTGTAAGCATGTACTAGAGCTGCTATATGTTTGCTCCAATGTTGCTTTTTCTCACTTTCCAGAGTCCCCAACATGTTGAGCAAGGTTCGGTTAAACCTTTCCGGCTGAGCATCTCCTTGTGGGTGGTAAGGTGTAGTTCGAGTCTTCTTGATTCCCAACGAATCCAGGAGTTTCCGGATCAGTTTACTCTCAAAGTCCCTTCCTTGATCTGAATGAAGTCGCTGTGGCAGCCCATAATGGACAAAGTACTTCTCCATGAGTACCTTGGCTACGGTGGAGGCCTTCTGATCTTTGGTTGGGAAAGCTTGGGCATACCGGGTGAAATGATCGGTTATCACCAGAACATTTCCTAGTCCACTCAGGTCGGGTTCAAGGCAGAGAAAGTCAATGCATACCAGATCCATTGGGCCTTGACTTTGTAGATGGCCCATTGGGGCAGCTTGATGGGGTAAAGTCTTCCCTGGATGCATCGTGCACATGAGTGGCAGTACTCTTCTACCTCTGCCCTCATGCAGGGCCAATAAAACCGACTTCTGACAAGTTGAAAGGTCCTTTCAGCCCCTAGATGGCCATGATTGTCATGCAGGGCAATCAGAACAGTCTCTCGATGTTTCTCTGGGAGGAACAGTTGCCACTTATCTTCTGAGTCATCAGAGGGGCCCCTTCGGTAGACCACTCCCTGATGTACCTGCAACCTGTCCCATTCTTTCCTCAACAGGCGAGCTTCCTTTGAGGGATGACACAGGAGTTTGTTTGGTCCTGGAGGCCCTGGAGAATCAGGATCCAATCTCCCCATGGGGTCTTCCAATTGGTCACTCCTCAAATCCTTCTTGGACAATCTCGGCAGGTTGTCTTCGTCCAATTGATTCACTCCACAGTAGTGTTTTGGGACTCCCACCATGGTAACTCCTATTTCTTCTGCTCTGGAGCCTCCTCTGGCCTGGTATTCAGCTCCTTGACAAAGGGCCCGCACCCCGTCCGGTGCCACTTGGGTCCAATCTTCTATATCACTGGTGGGGGCATGAGATCTCCTGGACAGAGCGTCTGTGTCTCTATTCCCAGCCCCTGGCCTATACTTTAGGCTGAAGTTGAATCCAGACAGTGCGGCCAGCCACCTGTGTCCAGTGGCATCCAGCTTGGCGTGGTGAAAAGGTAGGTAAGGGGGTTGTTGTCGGTCTTCACAGCGAACTCTGCCCCATACAGGTAGTCTTTGAGCTTGTCTACTACCGCCCACTTGAGGGCCAGGAACTCCAGCTTGTGAGTGGGGTAGTTCTTCTCAGAGGGTGTCAGGCTCCTGCTCACATAGGCAACAGGCCGTTGTTGCCCTTCGTGTTCTTGATAAAGTACTCCTCCCAGACCGTCATGACTAGCATCTACGTGTAGTTCATAGGGCTTGGTTGGGTCTGCGTAGGCCAAGACTGTGGCAGTGGTTAGGCTCTCCTTTAATGCCTGGAAGGTCTCTTCACACTTCTGGTTCCACTGATTTCTGACTGACTCTCCCGGCTTCCTGGGCCCTGAGTCGTCCTCTTCCCCCTCAGTCTTGAGCAGTTCATTCAATGGTCTAGCAATTCGGGCGAATCCCTCCACAAACCTCCTATAGTAGGAGCAGAAACCCAAGAAGGATCTGAGTTCTGTTACTGTGGTGGGCCGTGGCCAGGAGGTAACTGCCTCCAATTTCTCGGGGTCTGTGGCCACCCCTTCTTGGGACACTATGTGCCCCAGATAGTTCACAGAAGACTGGTAGAACCGACCCTTTTCAAGCGAAAGTTTGAGTCCCTCCTCACTGAGTCTCCTCAAAACTTTTTCCAGCCTCTCCTCATGTTCCTCCAGAGTTCTTCCAAAGACTATGACATCGTCCAGGTATACAAGGACTTCAATAAGGTTCATTTCTCCTACAGTCTTCTCCATGAGACGCTGGAAGGTAGCTGGGGCTCCAGACAGACCTTGGGGCATCCGGTCGAATTCAAAGAACCCTACTGGGGTTATGAAGGCTGTCTTCTCCTTGTCTTCTGGGTGCATAGGGATCTGATAGTACCCACTTTTGAGATCCATAACGCTGAACCACTTGGCCCCAGACAAGCTCTGTAGGGCATCCTCTATCCTTGGAGTGGTATACTGGTCGGGTATGGTTCTCCTGTTGAGAGTCCTGTAGTCAATACAGAGCCTCAATGACCCATTCTTCTTCCTGACCACCACTATCGGGGATGCATAGGGGCTTCTAGATTCCTGTATCACTCCAGTCCTTTTGAGTTCTGAGAGTTGTTCCCTTAGATCCTCCAGATCCGCTAGGGGGACCCGCCTAACTCTCTCTCGGAAGGGCTTATCTTCCTGGAGGCGGATCCGATGGGTGGCACTCCTTGCGCACCCTACATCGAACTCATCTTTAGAGAAGATCTTCTCCCATCTGTTCAGCTGGGCCTTGGCTCTCTCTTTCCAAGCCCTGGGCAGATTCGGGTTTTCCATGGATATCTTCTCCCAAGCATCTCCTCCTTCGTCCACCTCTGACAGGTTGACAGGGGCAGCAGGGCTCACCTGGCCTAGCAGCATCCCGGACGAGCCCCCCACGTGTAGCGATACCTCCAACTAAGAAGGCCGCAGATTTAGTTTGGGCCCTGAAGACAGCTCCGCCAACCCCCGGCAATATGCTCTACCCCCTACTGGCACAGCTAGTACTGACAGTAAATTGTATATCTTATACTGTATGAATAACTGAGCATTGAGACAATATTAAATTGAAATAAAGGTAAGATTTTACTTGAGCTATTTGTAAAGAAAAGGGTAACATCAATGACAGTTTACAGAATAATCATTTGTAATGCAGAGCCCAACCACACTAACACACTATAAGGTTAACACATAACAAGTGCGCCACGCGGGCGACCGTTAGCTAAGTGCCCTGTGGCGCAGTAACCAAAACACCTTAGAAATCCCACCAGGCCTGGTTCTGATATCTACAACTTAGTCCTTTTTCTTCACCGGCAGATCTTTAACGGTGGTGCACATTAATAGAGTACAAACTTTGTAATCCAATGGGGTAAGTAAAGATGGAGTAGAAACTTGACTATGTGAACGGTAGGTTCAGTTCTAACAAGGGGTCTTCAATAAGAGCACTAAGAACAACTCATAGGCCACTGCAGTCTATAGGCCTATATTCAGTAACAGTATATCGTTTGGGCATATGCCCTCTCACCCGCCCGGACTACGATCCCAGTCCGGGAACTTCCACCTGTTGTGTCCTCACACACACACTCCATCTCTTCAGCGATCGGGTCCCCGATCCAACAAGGCTGTAGTCGAGCAAAGTCAGATGCCACCCAGGCTCGCAGAGGGGTGGAAGGCTCTATGGTGCTGCGCAAGGTCTCAGGCTTCAGGCCCTGCACTCCGACACATCCGCACAGGAGGATCAGTCTGTGAAGTCTCGTGTCCCAAAGAGGCCGAGCCCAGCCTCGCCTCCTCCTTTTATAACCCCTCCCATGAGTCTCTGCGGCGGAACATTGCCGAATGGGGTTCTGGGTAATGTAGTCTCTCGGCATTAAAGGGGAACACGCCGCTACACATGTGCAACTTTTTATGAGGTCACAAATACGATGTAAATATCTATGTGTGACATATGGGGGTTGATTTACTAGAACTGGAGAGTGCAAAATTTGATATAACTCTGCATAGAAACCAATCAGCTTCCAGGTTTTAGCACAGTTTCACACTGGGCTGCGAGAGTGAAGCCGTCAGTCCCGATTTCGGCCGCAATTACAGAGAGGCAGGTTTCTGCACAGATGTCAATGTAAATCGCGGGCCAAAATCGCAAAAAGTTGTACAGAAACGACTTTTTGAAATTGCTGCAGCGCCGCACCGATTAGGACTGTGCCATTGCCGGCAATTTGCGGCAAATACCAAATCGCATGTCAAAAAGCACCAGTGTGAACCAGGGCTTATTGTCAAAGCTTAATTGAACAAGCTGAAGTTAGAAGCTGATCGACTACCATTTTCAGCTGCACCAGATTTTGCACTCTCCAGTTTTAGTAAATCAACCCCATTGTTTGTAGCGACCCTCCGGTGGCAAAGAAAACCCCCAGCGCTGGGCAGGCTGTCATAACCCCAGGGTGAATCCATGGCCACAGTAGAGGAATGAAAATAACATTGGGTGCCAGTCAGTTTTGTCTTTTTCATATGTTTATTAGCTCTACACTCACGTGGAAAGAGGGTTAGGGCTTTAGATATCTCCAGCAACATATTTTCAAGACTTCGACCACACTCCTGCTATCACCTTGCATAAAGAGAACCTGGACATCATTGTATTGCAAAAATAAGACTTATCAGGCAAAACTGGCAGCACTGTCTTCAGAGCTCTGCAGCCAAGCCCCTCCATAAATCTTCCAAAGGAGTACTAGGATCCTCTGAGGGTCAGACTCATTCCCCCTCCAGCAGGACTTTTCCCCCTTGCTCTCTACCTTGGGTGCTGCATCCTCCTCGACCAGGCATGAGAGCCTCAGGATCTGAGGCCACAGCCTGGCGAGAACGAGGATTCACCAAGCCACGCCCAAATATTTATATCCTTCCCCAGCATGCACCACTCCACCATAAACTTCCTAGTGGCTGGTTGGGGACATGAATATTCATAACTCAGCATTGCTGCAGCTCACCTGTCTATCGCCAAAGGTGCTAGTGACAGCTATTGACAGCAGCCAGGAATAGTAGCAACACTGAGTTTAGGAGAAAGCCACATTAGATGCTGCAAATTAGCCTGGGCAGATTACTGCTCTGAACTAAATTTAGCTGGTTGCCTCTGCTTTTGTCTGGGTGGCTACATGTGGTACACAGTTGGCACCACAACAGATTTATATAACATACCCACCAAGAATTTAAAAAAACGGTACAGCATGCCCAGAGCCAGTAAAATGGTACTTTTTCACAATTTCAGGCATCCCTCAAACACATATATTGTGTAGCGCCCACCCCAAAAGGTGGGGACGCTATTTAAATTTAGAGGGATATCTGAAGCCAGTAGTTGGGCTCAGACGGTTGAATTGCATTTCATTTTACCTCTGCTTCAGCTGTGGTTTGCTCGACAGTATTTTTCCCTTATTGCCTGTAGGTGGGGTTACCACCTCAGGCACCTGTTGGAACACGGGCAAGCCATGGTGCATTGAGTAGCCCTTCTCGGCAGCGGTACGGTGGGAGTGGTCGACCCGCTGTGCCTGCTGGGAGGGCATATTTAAGGGGCAGACGCCATTCATTGGGGTTCGTTCTCGCCCCGCAGCCCTCCGGGTGCGAGGCATGTGTGTGTGGTTCTGGTCTCGGGGCCACGTTGGCCCGAGGCTGCATCGCTGCTTAGTAGGCCCAGCTAGTCTGGCTGGGGCCTACATTCGGAGAAAGGATCCCAAGCTGTCTGTCCAAATGGGGAGGAAGCTATCTTGGTGAAGGAGACCAGGGGAGGACCTGCCCTGGAGGAGACCGGCAAAGTGCTGCTGTCTCGCGTGAGGCCTGGTGACTTTGTCAAGGAGGAATCCACTATATTACAAGCCCTGCAGTTTGCCGGATTGTCTTAAAGGCCCTTTAACTGTACGGCTGGAAGTTTGGGACTTTGAAATCCTGTGGCAGAGGATTCCTGGACTATCAGTTTGCTCAACTTCAAAAGGTCTGTGGCAGAGACTTTGTACACTTCAAAAGATCTGTGGCAGAGACCTACTTCATCTGGGCTGTCTGTGGCAGAGACTGCCCCGTTGCTGGTTCGTGTGTCATCCTGGCTGCTAGGCCATGTGAGAGGGGACTATCCGGGTGACCAATACCCACTCTAACATTGAGAGTGGTGAGTGACTTTGAACTTATACCTTTGTCAAGTTTTGTGGCGAGTGCCTGAACCTTCCCCTACTCTTCTATACCTTCTACTTCTCAAAGTTTATTGCATAAGAAAAATAAAGCCTAACTGTTTGAGGTTTTACATCGGTGTGGACATTGCATTACTACAGACTTTCCTACCCAGACAACGCAGCTGAAGAGGTAACGTGCAAAACCCAAAATTAACCAGCGGCCCTCTAGGGGTCATTTCTACAACTGTATACACACACACCAGGACCAAAGGGCTGCAGATTAAGCCAGGAGAGCTGCTGCCCTGGTGTTTTATGCAGGGACCTGCTGTCAGTTTAAAGTGGAACTTTAGACACCAAAATAAAAATGGATGGACAGGCAGGATTTTTAATGCAGAAGAGCCATGCTTTGTCTCTTTTGCACTAAAGCTACTTACCCTCCTGTCCACCCCTGTACAGTAAGCTTAACAAGCGCAGCTCACTGCACACATTCAGCAGTGTCGAATCTGACGGAACTCCTGCACATGAGTGCAGGAGTGATGATATCGATGAAGATCAGGAAGCCAGGGGCCCGAAGATGTCAGCGGCCAGAGGTGAATTCCAGGGATGGCGTATTGCTAAACTCAGGGTGATATAGTTACACTTTAATAACCAATTCAGCATCAGGAGCCACTGGCAGCACTCTTGTCCTTTGGGAATCTGCACAGCTATGCTGTCAGCACTGCTGGTACCCAGAATCAAACCTAGCTGTAGACTGATAGTTGGAGGGTATGTAACAATTTTATGTTGGAACTTATTTGTTAGGTGTGTGGCTGAAGCTATCTTAGTTCCTAGTAGATGTGGAGCTTAGAGCAGAGTTCCGCCTAAAAGTGGAACCTCCGCTTATTTGCTCCCTCCCTAAAGTGGAACCAGACTCACCAATTTAACTGTTTTAAAAACAGTTACATTCAAGGCATGCCATTAATTATAACTGTCACAGCTGTTACTGCTCTCAATTAAATTGTCTAACCATCAAATGGCTGGTGTCATAACTGATCATATGTGCAACACTATGACAACTACAGATCAAACAGAGGCTAAGATGTAAGCTTACTTAGCTGTAAATGATGGGAGGGTGTAGTTCCACTTTAAATAACAAGTTAGATGCAGCAAGTATGTCTTCTGGATCCTGACTTTCTGCAGAGAGAACATTATTCTTTTTATCCCATGTGGCTGTATTTCATACTACCCTTTTCTACCTAGTGTTATAAAGCCAAGATTTAAGCTAAAGTTGATATGTGAAAAATATCAGTCTATCTCTTTACTAATAACATCACTAGCATCAAATCATTTTTTTTACCAGCCAGGTCAATAATATACTGTATTAATTCTAGATAAAACGAACCTGTGGTTTACTGTTACTGCAATGTCTACTTTGGTCTGGGACTCCAAAAGTCCCTGTAATGCCAAAAAACAACCCTGTTTGCTGTGATTGCACTGTGGCCAGTGCCACCTATTCCTGCACCCCTTGCTGGCCACAATGTGTGATGCATGGCCTAAAGGAAGCAGAAAGGGTAAAAAAATAACACAATATGACCATAGAAGCATTGGCCATTGCAGCATCAGGACCCTGCCAGAGGTCACAAGTTTCCTTTAAACCTGGCTCAGTAACCACAGTATAGATTAAATATTAGCACAAATTAAAGTTTTTTTTTAGATGGTGAATTTGAAACAAAAAGTAGAAACATAAAGAACCCTTCCTATTTACTATGGGTTCTTCCATTGTGCCTGGTTTCTTACCTTGAAATCTTCCACATTTTGTCATGTTACAACCAAAAAAACTACCGTAAATGTATTTTATTGGGATTTTATGTGACTTCACAAAATGACACATAATTGTGAAGTGGAAGGAAAATTATAATTGGTTTTCAATTTTTTTTATACACATAAATATGTGAAAAGTGTGGCGTGCATTTGTATTCAGCCCCCTTTACTCTGATACCCCTAACTAACTAAATCTAGTGGAACCAACAGCCTTCAGAAGTCACCTAATTAGTAAATAGAGTCCACCTGGGTGTAATTTAATCTTAGTATAAATACAGCTGTTCTGTGAAGCCCTCAGAGGTTTGTTAGAGAAGCTTTGTGAACAAACATCAAAAAGTTCAAGTAACACACAAGACAGGTCAGGGATAAAGTTGTGGAGAAGTTTAAAGCAGGGTTAGGTTGTAAATAAATATCCCAAGCTTTGAACATCTCATGGAGCACTGTTTAATCCATCATCTAAAAATGGAAAGAGTATGGCTGCAAACCTACCAAGACATGGCCATCAAACCTAAACTGACAGGCCGGGCAAGGAGAGCATTAATCTGAGAAGCAGCCAAGAGACTCATGGTAACTCTGGGAGAGTTGCAGAGATCGACAGCTCAGGTGGGAGAATCTGTCCACAGGACAACTATTAGTTGTGCACTCCACAAATCTGGCCTTTATGTAAGAGTGGTTGAAAGAAAGCCATAAGAAGTCCCTTTTGCAGTTTGCAAGAAGCCATGTGGGGGACACAGCAAACATGTGGAAGAAGGTGCTCTGGTCAGATAGGACCAAAATTGAACTTTTTGGCCTAAAAGCAAAATGCTATGTGTGGTGGAAAACTAACACTGCACATCACCTTAAACACACCATCCCCACTGTGAAACATGGTGGTGGCATCATCATGTTGTGGGGATGCTTTTCTTCAACAGGGACAGGTAAGCTGGTCAGAGTTGATGGGAAGATGGATGGAGAAAAATACAGGGCAATCTTAGAAGAAAACCTGTTAGAGTCTGCAAAAATCTTGAGCTGGGTGCAGAGGTTCACCAGCAGGACAAGGACCCTAAACATACAGCCAGAGCTACAATCGAATGGTTTAGATCAAAGTATATTCATGTGTTAGAATGGCCCAGTCAAAGTCCAGACCTGAATTCAATTGAGAATCTGTGACTTGAAAAGACTTGAAAATTGCTGTTCACAGATGCTCTATCCAATCTGACTGAGCTTGAGCTATTTTGCAAAGAAGAATTGGCAAAAAGTTCACTCTCTAGATGTGCAAAGTTGGTAGAGACATCCCCAAAAAGATTTCCAGCTGTAATTGCAGCGAAAGGTGGTTCTACAAAAGTATTGACTCAGGGGGGCTGAGTACAAATTCACGCCACACTTTTCACATATTTATTTGACCAAAAATTTGAAAACCATTTATCATTTCCCTTTCACTTCACAATTATTTGCCACTTTGTGTTGGTCTATCACATAAAACCCGAATAAAATGTATTTACGTTTTTGGTTGTAACATGACAAAATGTGGAAAATTTCAAGGAGTATGAATACTTTTTCAAGGCACTGTGTGTGTGTGTGTGTATATATATATATATATATATATATATATATATATATATATATATATATATGTATATATATATATATATATATATATAGGGCTTTTTTTCTCGGGGAATGGGTGAAGGAACTCCTCCCTTCTGAGTCACCCCTCAACTCTGCCCCCTACCCACCTCCGAGCACTGTTTCTTGGTTACACCCCTTACCCACCTCCCAGTACCACCCCTTTTAGAGAATACAGAACCAAGTATCATTTTGTGGTGCTAAGTATTTTGTATGGAATTCATTAATGATAACAAGAAAGGCAGTAAAATAGATCTAGCAACAAAGGACACCCCAGCGACAACAGATCCACCCCAGAGACAATGGACTCCCAACCGCCAGCATTAATAGATCCTCCAGAAGCCAGAAATATTAGACCCCTCTCTCAACAGTAGATTCCTCCCAGCAACGATTGACCCCCTGCAACATAAGACCCACACCAGCAACAACAGACCCCCCCAGCAACAATGGACCACCCTGCAAAAATTGATCACCTCCAGCAACAATAGATTCCCCAGCAGCCAGCAACAAAGACCCCTCCCTCAACAGTAAATCCCTCCCAGAAACAACTGACCCCCCCCGCAACATAAGACCCACCCCAGCAACAATAGATCCTCCATGAGCAACAGAAGACCTCTCCAGCAACAATAGACCCCCTTTCTCTGCAAAATTAGATCCCCTCTAGCAAGATAGATAGATAGATTACCATGCAGCCAGTATCATAAGACCCTCCAACACAACCCAGCACCCCTTGCCATTACATTCATTCAGTGCTGGAGGTGCCAGAACTGCGTTCCCCCATGTTCCTGCTAAAAAAAAGCCCTGTATATATATATATTTATATATATATATATTGTAACAGCAGGCAGGTAAAATCACCAGGTTGCATCCAGGATGGGAGATATATATGTCCTAGATTCAGGCTTTATGCCAGTTTATACCACTAGGGGAGTGCTGGGAGTCTTGCAGGGGAAGAGTTAATGAGCCCAGCTGAGGCAAGTGGGCTCATTAGGGCCTCTACAAGAACTCCCAGCATGCTAAGGGAGATGCTCCAACCTGGAACCAGATCTGTGTGGATAGTCTGGGGAGTGTGATCTCTGTGCGGTGAGCCAAAGCCTGTGTGGTTATTGCTAAGAACTTCAAAAAGCAGGGAGCTAGGGACTGGGACAGCACAAGGCTGTACCCAGTTGTTAGTTAGGGACACCAACGTGTGTAGTGAGCGGTCAAGTTGACCAGGATTTATTTTCCTGTTTCTCTTGTTTTTGCTGTATTTTTTTGTCTGTATATAGTTCAAATAAAACCACACCCTTTTGTTTTCTCCTACCACTGTCTGTTGTGCCTGTTTTTGTGTGGTGAACCCATCCAGGGGGTCACACACACCCGCTGCTGAGTTAACCCCCTCACAGTTATTGGAGAATGCGGGCAGTTTTTTTTAAAAAGGCCAGCATGGAGGAGATACTGAAACAGCTGGCTCTAGCAAATGCCAATCAGCAGCAGACAAATGCAGGTTTGCAAAAGAGCCTTGTGGCTCAACAACAGAGCCTCGCAGCCCAGCAGCAGACAAATGCAACTTTGCAACAGAGCCTCGCAGCCCAGCAGCAAGCTCATCAACAGAGTCTGGCAGCCCAGCAACAAGCCCAGCAGCAATCTGAGGCCCGCTTCATAGACCTGTTGCAGAAGCAAGAACAGAGACTACAGCAAGAAATGGAGACATTAATGCAGCAACGTCCGCAGACCAGTGAGGCAAGTAGTTCCGCTAATACTGCGTCCTTTGGGGTGAGTCGTTTACTGACAAAAATGACTGGAGAGGATGATCCAGAGGTGTTTTTGACCACATTTGAAAGGACTGCTGAAAGGGAAAAGTGGCCTAAGGAGCAGTGGGCCGGACTGGTGGCCCCTCTGTTAACTGGTGAATCGCAGAAAGCTTACTATGACCTAGAGCCTGACCAAGCAAAAGACTATGTGATGCTAAAAAATGAAATATTGGCACGGCTGGGTGTCACCCTGGCCGTCCGGGCTCAGCGTGTGCATAACTGGACTTTCCGGCTTGGAAAACCCCCCAGGTCTCAAATGTATGATCTCATTCACCTGAGCAGGAAGTGGCTACAGCCAGAGACTTTGTCCGCACCAAAGATTGTGGAACGTGTTGTGATGGATCGTTTCTTGAGAGCTCTTCCTACTGCCATCCAAAAGTGGGTAAGCCATGGAGACCCAGAAACGGCCGATAATCTTGTGGATCGTGTAGAGAAGTACTTGGCTACGGAAAACCTGACTGCCTCTTCCAGAGACTCACAGACTTTCCACCCTAAGACCAGACCATTCCCAGTGGCGGGTAAGATGATTCCAAGGGGTGAGGGTGGAGAGAATGAGAGGGTGAGAGTTATACCTAATGTCTGGCAAGAACAGCCTGGGAAGTCAGGGGCTCAAGAGGCAGCAAAAAGGATTGTTTGCTACCGCTGCCGGCAAGAGGGACATATTGAAGCAAATTGCCCGGTTGTGGATGAACCCATGCAATGTGACTTTCTAAGGGACAGACGTCAGTCGCTGTTTGCGACAGTTGCATGCACTGCCATTCGGGGAACTGAGAAACATTTATGCAAAATGTGTATTAATGGTAAAAATGTTGTTGTGTTGCTGGATTCAGGTAGCCTGGTGACACTGATAAAAGCTGAATTAGTCACTACAGAGGTCTCTGGGAATAACAAGGTAGCTGTTATTTGTGTGCATGGGGACACCCGAGAGTATCCTGTGACTACAGTGTGTTTTAAAACCTCCAAAAGTAACCTCTCTCATCAGGTGGGGTTAGTGTCTCAGTTACCACATGATGTCATTGTGGGAAGGGATTTTCCAAAGTTTTGGGAACTCTGGGATCGTCCCTGAGCCCCCCACTGGTGCCCTATATACCAGGAATGTGATAGCCAGAATTTCTCTGAGAGTGGTGAGGACTCTCCAGAATTCCCCTTGTCGGTATTGGCAGGGGAGACTCGAGAAACTGGGGAGGAGCCAACATCCTCACACGAAAACGTGCCGTCTGTGGAGTTTTCTGATCTCGAGGTTCACAAGGAAAATTTTGCCACAGAACAGTTAAAAGACCCCGCCCTGATAAAGGCACGGGAAAACGTAGTGAAAATAGATGGCGAGTTAGTGAACCCAGATGAGACCTGCACTTACCCGTACTTCATCGTGGAAAAGGACCTACTGTATCGGGTGGCTAAAAGGGCAGAAGAAACCATTGAGAAGCTTGTGGTCCCCAAACCTTACAGGAAGTTGGTGTTAGAGTTGGCCCATGGGCACATTCTTGGAGGCCATCTGGGGACAGAGAAAACCCGAGAGAGAGTATTGCAAAGATTCTATTGGCCTGGGGTCATGAAGGAAACAGCAAATTATTGTTTCTCCTGCCCTGTGTGTCAGAGGTCGGCACCGATGATCACATTTCTGTAACCCGCTGGTCCCTCTCCCCTTCATTGAGGTCCCCTTTGAGAGGATCGCAATGGATTTGGTAGGTCCGATAATGAAGTCCGCTAGGGGGCATCAGTACATTTTGGTTATATTTGACTATGCCACCCGGTATCCGGAAGTGATTCCGCTCCGAAATACCTCGGCCAAAACCATAGCCAAAGAGCTATCTCTTGTTTTTAGCCGTGTGGGTATTTGTAAGGAACTGCTTACAGACCAAGGTACACCCTTTATGTCCCGGGTTATGAAAGAGCTGTGCAAGTTGTTCAAAGTGTCACAATTGCATACATCTGTGTATCACCCCCAAACAGATGGGTTGGTTGAAAGATTCAACAAAACCCTAAAACAAATGTTAAAGAAAGTGGTGGATAGAGATGGAAAGGATTGGGACTGTCTAATTCCCTATTTAATGTTTGCCATTAGGGAGGTACCCCAATCCTCTACGGGTTTCTCACCCTTTGAGTTACTCTATGGGAGACACCCAAGAGGGCTGTTGGATATCGCCAAGGAAACTTGGGAGAGGGAGAGTTCTCCCCACAGGAGTGTGATTGAGCATGTCGCCCTGATGCAAGATAGAATTGCACAGGTAATGCCAATCGTAAAAGAAACATTTGGCCCAAGCGCAGCTGGCACAGCAGAGAGTGTACAACCGTGGGGCCAAGACCCGTACCTTTTCCCCGGGGGATAGGGTATTGGTACTTGTCCCTACGGTTGAAAGCAAATTCCTCGCCAAATGGCAAGGCCCCTACGAGATAATGGAAAAAGTAAGCGAAGTGAATTACAAGGTCAGACAACCAGGAAGGCGAAAGCCCGAACAGATCTATCACCTTAATCTGTTGAAAGCCTTGAGGGATAGGGAATCCCTAGTCGCAGAAACGTTGTCACCAGCTCAGTCTGATTGCGTGATTCCTGAGGTTGGAATAGCAGTCACCTTGTCAAAACCCCAACAACAGGAGGTTAAGGAGTTTGTGCTTCGCAACAAGGAGGTTTTATCTGAGATGCCGGGACAAACGTCTGGGGTAGAGCATGATATTATTACCCCGCCCGGTAAGGGTGAAGCTAAAACCCTATCGGATCCCAGAGGCCCGACGGGAGGCAATACGTGAGGAAGTACAGAAAATGCTTAAGTTGGGGGTGATAGAGGAATCCCAAAGTGATTGGTCCAGTCCCATAGTGTTAGTGCCTAAACCGGATGGGTGCTGGCGATTTTGTAACGATTTTCGACAACTGAACAAAGTTTAACGGTGAAGTGGTCTCTAGATTCCCTTCGGTACTATCTGTTAGGTAGGCACTTTGACATGATTACTGATCATGCTCCTTTAAAGTGGATGGCTCAAAACAAAGAGACAAATAGAAGAGTAAATAGGTGGTTCCTGGCCCTACAGGAATTAAACTTTACAGTAAAGCATCGCCCTGGCGTTCTAATGGGGAATGTGGATGCTTTGTCTCGAGTACATGCATGCCTGATTGCTTGTGTTCCATCCCCAAGGTTAAAACAAGAGGGAGGGGGGGGGTATGTAACAGCAGGCAGGTAAAATCACCAGGTTACATGCAGGATGTGAGATATATATGTCCTAGATTCAGGCTTTATGCCAGTTTATACCACTAGGGGGAGTGCTGGGAGTCTTGCAGGGGAAGAGTTAATGAGCCCAGCTGAGGCAAGTGGGCTCATTAGGGCCTCTACAAGAACTCCCAGCATGCTAAGGGAGATGCTCCAACCTGGAACCAGTTTTGTGTGGATAGTCTGGGGAGTGTGTACCCAGTTGTTAGTTAGGGACACCAACGTGTGTAGTGAGCTGTCAAGTTGACCAGGATTTATTTTCCTGTTTCTTTTGTTTTTGCTGTATTTTTTTGTCTGTATATAGTTTAAATAAAACCACACCCTTTTGTTTTCTCCTACCACTGTCTGCTGTGCCTGTTTTTGTGTGGTCTCCTGGAATCTCCTCCATGCTCTTGAGACTGTGCTGGGAGACACGGCAAAACTTCTGGCAATGACACGTATTGATGTGCCATCCTAGAGGAGTTGGACTGCCTGTGCAACCTTTATAGGGTCCAAGTATTGCCTCGTGCTACCAGTAGTGACACTGACCCTAGCCAAATGCAAAACTAGTGAAAAGATGGGTAGGAAAAAAAATGTCAGACACCTCCACCTGAAAAAACATTCCTGTTTTGGAGGTCTTCTCATTGTTGCCCATCTAGTGCACCTGTTGTTAATTTCAATTAACAGCAAAGCAGCTGAGACTGATTAACAACCCCCTCTGCTACTTAACTGACCATATCAATATCCCAGTTGATCTGGGAGTTCTGATTCAAAAGTGTTCCTTTAATTTTTTGAGCACTGTATATATCACCAAGGTCAGACGCTGGCAAAGGGCCCTTTTAACAATTTACCAAAATTCCCTGGGTTCCTGGACAAGCCCAGGGAGTATTAATTCTTCAGATTTCCTCCCTCAGCGTCTCAGAGAGGTAGCTGGGGAAATGATCTGCAGCCAGATGAGAGGTCCTCCACTGTGCGAACTGGCATGTTGACAGCCAGGCTACAGTCTAATAGCGTGTAGCTTTTTCAGAAGACCCTGCTATTAATGGGAGTCCCTCCCCAATTGCTACCAAAGTACTCCAGTGCCCCTCCCCTCTACCATAGAATTCACTGTAAGGGACATAGTTTATTAGGATAATTGTAAGTATCTGTGTGCTGAACAGTTTTACTGAAGTTGTGATTCTCGGCTTGATTCTCTGTTAGAATCAAATCTTAAAGAGAGTATGCTATGCAGCCACATTATCCTAACTGAGTCACAGTGACATTGCTTTCAAGAGTCTATGTTTCTGCATAGTTCCATGCAGTGGCGGCCCGTCCATAGGGGCGCCCGGGCGCCGCCCCCCCTCCTGTGGTCACCAAAAAAAAATAAAAAAAAAATAAAACAGGCCCTTTAAGAGTTTTTTTTTTTTTAAATGTCTTTTTTTCACACATGGCGGCGCGACCATAGTGGGCGCAGAAGCGCCGCTACTGCTCGCTTCTGTGCCCGGCCGTCACTCACCACAACAATACATAGGTTCATGCATTGCATGAACCTATGTATTGCTGCCACCCACTATTCAGATGGCCGGCCCCTTGAGCGCCGGCCATCTGAATCATAGCGTCTGGTTGGTCTTTAGAAGTGCCTATCAGAGCCAGCAGGCTCTGATAGGCTTCCCAACTACAGCCTGAGGGCTGTAATCGGTTTCTAAATACCTAATGAGAGGACGCACAGGGGTGCGTTCCCTGGCCAATCAGGTTCACCGGGTCTGGTTACCGGTAACCTGATTGGCTGAAGCGACATCGAGGGCGGGAGAAGACATCGAGGACGGAAGAAGGACAGCGCTGACTCGAGGAAGGTAAGTGCAGGGCTGGGGGGGACAAACTGGCTGCATTTGGGGGACAAACTGGCTGTATATTGGGGGACAAACTGGCTGCATTTGGGGGACAAACTGGCTGCATTTGGGGGACAAACTGGCTGTATATTAGGGACAAACTGGCTGTATATTGGGGACAAACTGGCTGTATATTGGGGGACAAACTGGCTGTATATTGGGGACAAACTGGCTGTATTATGGGGGACAAACTGGCTGTATATTGGGGACAAACTGGCTGTATATTGGGGGACAAACTGGCTGTATATTGGGGGACAAACTGGCTGCATTTGGGGGACAAACTGGCTGTATATTGGGGCACAAACTGGCTGTATATTGGGGACAAACTGGCTGTATTATGGGGGACAAACTGGCTGTATATTGGGGACAAACTGGCTGTATATGGGGACAAACTGGCTGTATATTGGGGGACAAACTGGCTGTATATTGGGGGACAAACTGGCTGCATTTGGGGGACAAACTGGCTGCATTTGGGGGACAAACTGGCTGTATATTGGGGGACAAACTGGCTGCATTTGGGGGACAAACTGGCTGTATATTGGGGACAAACTGGCTGCATTTGGGGGACATCCTGGCTGCATTTGGGGGACAAACTGGCTGTATATTGGGGGACAAACTGGCTGTATATTGGGGACAAACTGGCTGTATATTGGGGACAAACTGGCTGTATTATGGGGGACAAACTGGCTGTATATTGGGGACAAACTGGCTGTATATGGGGACAAACTGGCTGTATTATGGGGGACAAACTGGCTGTATATTGGGGACAAACTGGCTGTATATGGGGACAAACTGGCTGTATATTGGGGGACAAACTGGCTGTATATTGGGGGACAAACTGGCTGCATTTGGGGGACAAACTGGCTGCATTTGGGGGACAAACTGGCTGTATATTGGGGGACAAACTGGCTGCATTTGGGGGACAAACTGGCTGTATATTGGGGACAAACTGGCTGCATTTGGGGGACATCCTGGCTGCATTTGGGGGACAAACTGGCTGTATATTGGGGGACAAACTGGCTGTATATTGGGGACAAACTGGCTGTATATTGGGGACAAACTGGCTGTATTATGGGGGACAAACTGGCTGTATATTGGGGACAAACTGGCTGTATATGGGGACAAACTGGCTGTATTATGGGGGACAAACTGGCTGTATATTGGGGACAAACTGGCTGTATATTGGGGGACAAACTGGCTGCATTTGGGGGACAAACTGGCTGTATATTGGGGGACAAACTGGCTGCATTTGGGTGACAAACTGGCTGTATATTGGGGACAAACTGGCTGTATATGGGGACAAACTGGCTGTATTATGGGGGACAAACTGGCTGTATTATGGGGGACAAACTGGCTGCATTTGGGGGACAAACTGGCTGCATTTGGGGGACAAACTGGCTGTATATTGGGGACAAACTGGCTGTATATTGGGGACAAACTGGCTGTATATGGGAACAAACTGGCTGTATATTGGGGACAAACTGGCTGTATATTGGGGGACAAACTGGCTGCATTTGGGGGACAAACTGGCTGTATTATTGGGGACAAACTGGCTGCATATGGGGGAGAAACTGGCTGTATTTTGGGGGGAAACTGGCTGCATTTGGGGACAAACTAGTGGCGTTTGGGCACAGTGGCTGCGTTTAATGGGCACAGTGGCGGCAATTGATGTTTTGTTTTTTTCAGTTTGTTTGCGCCCCCCCAAAAAATTTGAGCACCAGCTGCCACTGGTTCCATGTTTGTGCAGCTTTCATATTCAGACTCTGCAGTGTATGCAGTGGTTTGTATCATCCTGAACCGTTGTTGCATTATCGCTTTTAACTTTGCACCTGTTTAAAAAACTTTAGGTAACAGTCTGATTACCTATATAATATTTTGGAGGTGTTTGCATATTGACCCAGATCAAAAGCTTTAGAGAATGCATATTTGATATAATGTAAAGCCCTGTGTAGAATACTTAGCTGTGTGTGGGTGTCAGGTGGTAGAGATGACCCAGTATGGGCACCGAAGTGCAGACTTGAAGCATATTCCTTATGACAGATTTTTTCTTTTCAGCGCATCCCTTTCCAGCACAATTCTCTGTCCACTGTCAGTAAGCCTAAAATGATTGAGACAGAGAGACATTTTGGTGACAGTACTGGCCCTGCAGCAGAAGATCTCCTCTTCCAGTATTGTGAAGGTCACAGCACATGGTACATGCCACACATATATGTAGATACCGTTGGCCAACATGTGGAAGCAGCGCTCAGAGTGAAGTATATCTTTTTTACCAAATTGTAATTTTCTGAGTATTATGGCTTTTGTTTGCAATTTCAGTAGCAGTAGTTTGCATCACTCTAAAATACATTTTAAATGAACATAGTGATCAAATGCTATAGTCCTATTTTTACATCTTACCACTTTAAGGCAACAACTGTAATAACTTTTATCTTGCATTAGAAAATGTGTTTTAGCAGAGTGTGTGCCCTGAAAGATATGCATTGTCCTTTAAAGGAAAAAAGATACTTGCTCTAGTGATAATTGCATTAGATTTTCTTTTACCTTTTGTCCCTTTGACAGTGGTCACCAGGTCAAACAGAGAGGATGAATCTTCCCAGCGGTATTACAAACCTGACATGAATTTCAACACTTGTCAGCTCTAACCATTAAAAAAAAAAATGGCTTTAGATATACTGTATTTTAAGGATGGATAATCATACCTGGGAACTTTCTTGAAATGACTTGGCAATGCCGGAGTTTTGAAATGATTGTCGAGTCATTACCAAGACTAACAATTTCTCCAGAGTCCTGTAATGTCTGTAACATACAGGCAGCTTGTATGGCGTCAATCTTGTGAGTCACACAGATGCACTCTGCAGTGACTGGCTGGTTAAAATAAGAAAGGTGAGCATTGTGGAGGAGTCTTGCAGAGGACAGGGCAACCCTTCACATTGGGGTGAGCAGGGGCACCGACAGAAGCAAGGTAAGAGCTCAGCAGGTGAGGGAGGCCGGCAGTAGCCCAGTGGGTAATTGTATTGTGCAAGTATGGAAAGGGTCACTTACCTCTAGGGGCTATGTAGGTGTCAGTAAGTTGCACTGTCAGCATTACTGGAATGGTGTGACCACCTATCCACCATTGCAGTGACCCTAACAATGCACCTGGTTGCCACCCCCACATAACGCTGTCAGTGTCACTTCAACGGTATGTACAGTAGGTGGCAGCCGGGTGCACTATCAGTGGCGGGTAAATGGTGGATAAGTGAGAACCAGGTGGATCATCCGTTTTATGATTAAACACTAAGAAAGTGTGAAACTAGTCAGCTCTAAACCAGAATTTTGTGACTTGCTGTGCTGTATTTGGATTTTTGAAGATTTTACATAATAAAGGCTTTTTATTGGAGTGCTGCTGTCCAGAAGACTCAATCTTTTGTTTTGCCTGGATCATCAGTCTCACTGGAATTGTGTGTAAGTGGCAGCCAGTGTTGCCAGCCAGCCGTCAGTATTTTTACTGGCAGCAAGTAAGAACCG
Source organism: Rana muscosa (assembly GCA_029206835.1). Lineage (NCBI taxonomy): Eukaryota > Metazoa > Chordata > Amphibia > Anura > Ranidae > Rana > Rana muscosa. The sequence continues at coordinate 492,063,443 of CM055117.1, read as the reverse complement.
GGCATTTTTCTCCTGCCATTAAATGCCAGTGAAAGGAAAAGTTTGCCAGTTAAAAATATGGCTGTGGCGCTCAGCTCGGAACTGCACATGCACAGTTCCAGTTAGCAGCTGGCCGAGACCATCTGAGTGACTGCCACAGTGTTGACGAGCAGCACAGGTGGGGGGCGGGTCTTGCGGAGGCGGTACCTGAGCCTGTGTCATGTGATGTCATGGTGCAAGCGAGCCTCGCATGCGGGTCTGCGGGATGGGAGCAAGGCAACCCGGGAGTGGGACTATCAGTGCTGTTTGGACTGGAGTGAAATGAAGGGACCACCTGGCGTGGAGAGAGACTGTCACTGTGACTCAGGAGGGAACGTGTCGTGTCGGTGAGATGTCATCATCATCTGTGCTGCTGCACACTGCTGTCAGTGTCACTGTGAGTCAGTTTCATGTGTGTGCCTACCCATTCTAATTTCTTTCCCTCCTGAGTCCTGTCCCTGAGCTACTTACTTACTATATGGAAAATAATATAAGAAATATTTTTTTTTGCCATAATATCTACCCTAACCCCTTCATGCCTAAGCCTTTTTCTGACATTTGTTGCTTACAAGTCAAAATCCATATTTTTTGCTAGGAAATTACTTAGAACCCCCAAACATTTTATACATATATATATATATATATATATATATATATATATATACTTTAGCAGAGACCCTAGAAAATAAAATGGCGATCGTTGCTATATTTCATGTCATACGGTATTTGCGCAGCGGTCTTTCAAACGCAATTTTTGGGGAAAAATACACTTTCATGAATTAAAAAACAACAAAACAGTAAAGTTAGCCAGTAAAGTATAATGTGCAAGATGATGTTATGCCAAGTAAATAGATACCTAACATGTCATGCTTTGAAATTGTGCACACTCGTGGAATGGCGACAGATTAAGTTACTTAAAAATCGATGCTTTAAAAATGTAAAGGTTACCAGTTTTTTTTTTTAATCAACAAAAAGGTTTTTATAATTGAAAACACAAGGCATTACATTGTGCATTTGCATACGTATGACATAGAGAGATAACAGGAGTCTCATTCCTCACATCAACATAAGAGTGGCGTTGACTGTAGAGCCAACAATGCTATCATGCAACCTAGACACATTGTATTAAAAGGTTACCAGTTTAGAGGTACAGAAGAGGTCTTGTGCTAGAATTATTGCTCTCGCTCTAACGATCGTAGCGATACCTCACATGTGTGTTTTTTTGTTTTGTTTTTTCTGACAGGTACTCTTTATGGGGAGATCTGGAGTCTATAAGACCCCAAATCCCTCCTTTGCACTTAAAAGCATTCAAAACGCCAAGTTTAGCAGTTTAGAATGCTGTCATTTTTTTAAATTGGGCACTAGTGATGAGCCGAACACCCCCGGGTTCGGTTCGCACCAGAACCCGCGAACGGACCGAAAGTTCGAACGAACATTAGAACCCTATTAAATACAATGGATGCGAACGTTCGAATTCTAAAGTGCTAATTATAACAACTATTATGCATGTTATTGTCATAAATAGGGTTTGGGAACCCGGGTTGTGCACCAGGGGACATGTATCAATGCAAAAAGAAGTTTTAAAAACGGTCGTTTTTCGGGAGCAGTCATTTTAATGATGCATAAAGTGAAAAAAAAAAAGTCAAATATTCCTTTAAATATCGTACCTGGGGGGTGTCTAAAGTATGCCTGTGAAGTGCCACGTGTTTCCCGTGTTTAGAACTGTCCCTGCACAAAATGACACTTCTAAAGGAAAAAAAAGCCATTTAAAACTGCTTGCGGCTTTAATGTAATGTCTGGTCCCGGTAATATGGATGAAATTCTTTAAGAAAAATGGCATAGCTACCCCATGACCCCCCCCCCTACCCCAGCCCATTACCAGCCCCTTTGGGTCTTGTATGGATATTAAGGGGAACCCCGCACATAAAATAAAAAAGGCCCTATATACTCTGAACAGCCGTATACAGGCGGTGCATACAAGACAGGGACTGTAGGTTTGTTCTTATGTAGAATCTGTTTGTAATTTTGAACAGGTACATTGTTGAAGTGTAGCTCCAGCCCAAAAATCTATTTTTAAACTTTTTGGGAAACATAGGTAAGGGTTATCACCCCTGTAACATTTGTTTTGCTGTCTGTGCCCCTGTTCCGAACATTTCACCTCACTTTCCGTCCCAATGACAACTGTTTTTGAAATGTGGTGTTTTTCTTGAAACAAGGATTGCTGATAAAGCATCAGTACAGATGAGACCCCTTTCTCCCATATTTATTCTTACAGGAGAGAATTTTCCTTTCTAGGGGTAGATTTCCTCTCACTTCCTGTTGTCTTCTTTCGTTTGCAAGTAGGAGTCGTTTGTAAGTTGGATGTTTGAAAGTAGGGACCTGCCGTATATACTCTGCAGAAATAGGCCCCTTAGTTGTTGGTGTTGGCACAACACTGTAAGCACTCAGTTACTCTTGGTTGGTGCTGGAACGCCCTGCTGTCAACTATTATATCAGGAATTTTAATTACATATAATTGTTGAACAGTGGTAGTAAAAATTGGGGCTTTGATGGTGGTGCTGGTGCCACAACACTGTAAGCCCTCACAGTTACTCTTGGTGGGTGCAGCAATGGGCCCTGCTGTGAATTATTAGATCAAGAATTGTAATTACATGCCCCTTTTGAACAGGGGCTGAAAAATTGGGCCTTTCGTGGTGGTGGTGGTGGTGGCGTTGCCACAAGACTGTAAGCCCTCAGAGTTACTCTTGGTGGGTGCAGCAATGGACCCTGCTGTGAATTATTAGATCAAGAATTGTAATTGCATGCCCCTGTTGAACAGGGGCTGAAAAATTGGGCCTTAGGCACTGGTGGCACAACACTACAACCCCTCACAGATACTGTACTTGGAGCACAGCAATGAGCCCTGTTGCAAAGTATTGCTTCAAAAATTGTAATGACACGCCCCTGTTAAACAGGGGCTGAAAAATTGGGCCTTAGGCACTGGTGCCACAACACTCCAACCCCTCACAGATACTGTACTTGGAGCACAGCAATGAGCCCTATGGCAAATTATTGCTAAAAAAATTGTAATTACACGCCCCTGTAAAACAGGGGCTGAAAAATTGGGCCTTAGCCACTGGTGGCGGCACCCATAAACAAAAATGATCTTCCAAGCTATCATCATCAATCGTATCATTGAGGACTCGGAGGAGGAGGATAGCCAGTCAACATAACAGCACAGGCACTCAGCATCAGCATCAGTCTTGAAGGGATGTGACATGTTAAAATCAATTAGTCTGTTATATCAGCATCAGGTGTGTGGTAGCTGGTGGTGATCCAAGACTGGTTCATCTTGATGAAAGTCAGTCGATCAACCGAGTCGGTGGACAGGCGCACCCTGTGATCCGTGACAAATCCTCCAGCAGCACTGAATGTGCGTTCCGAAAGAACGCTGGATGCAGGACAGGCCAGTAGCTCAATTGCATACTGTGCAAGCTCTGGCCAGTGATCCATCCTCAAGACCCAGTAAGCCAGAGGATTTTCGGTGGGGAAGGTGTCCAAGTCTGACCTTGCCCCTAGATATTCCTGCACCATGTTTATCAGACGCTGGCGATGGTTGCTGGAACCGATCATACTTTGGGGCTGCGGACTAAAGAATTGTCTGAACGCATCGGTCAGACGGCCACCTTCCCCACCGCTCCTTCTTTGACTGGCCGAAGCCTCAGCAACTCGTTGTCCAGGACCAGGAGTTTGTAACCTCCCAGTCTCTGGGAACGCGTTGCACAGACCTTTCTGCAAGGCCTCCCGGAGTTGTCTCATCCTCTGCTCCCTCTGCGACGGTAACATAAGGTCCGCAACCTTACCCTTGTACCGTGGATCAAGGAGAGTGGCCAGCCAGTAATGGTCCCTCTCCTTGATCCGAAGAATACGAGGATCCTTCCGCAGACTTTGCAGGATCAGGGAGGCCATGCAGCGTAGGTTTGCTGAGGCATTCGCTCCGGAGTCCTCTGGGTCACTAAGGACGACATGATCCGCAGCCACCTCCTCCCAGCCACGTACAAGTCCACTGGTTTCTTGGGACTGTAAATCATCCCTAAAAGACTGCTGCTGATGATGCTGAGTGCCAGCCTCCACCTCCATGCTGACACAATCCTCCTCCTCCTCCTCCTCCTCCTCCTCTTCCTGTGCGATGGGTGGGACAGAAGGAACACTGTCTGGGTAAAGGGGGCCTTGAGAGGCAAGGAAGTCCTCCTCTTCCTGCCTCTGTTCTGCCTCAAGTGCCCTGTCCATTATTCCACGCAGCGTGTGCTCCAACAGGTGGACAAGAGGTACAGTGTCACTGATTCATGCACTGTCACTGCTCACCATCCTCGTGGCCTCCTCAAAAGGTGCCAGGACAGTGCATGCATCCCTGATCATGCCCCACTGGCGTGGAGAAAAAAAACCAAGCTCCCCTGACCCTGTCCTGGTGCCGTAGTCGCACAGGTACTCATTGATGGCCCTCTGCTGCGTGTGCAGCCGCTGCAGCATGGCCAACGTTGAGTTCCACCTGGTGGGCATGTCACATATAAGGCGGTTCTTGGGCAGGTTCAACTCCTTTTGCAGCTCAGCCAGGCGAGCACTGGCATTATAAGATCTGCGGAAATGCACACAGACTTTCCTGGCCTGCCTCAGGACATCCTGTAAGCCCGGGTACCTGCCCAAGAACCGCTGCACCACCAGGTTAAGGACGTGAGCCACACAGGGCACATGGGTCAGTTGTCCCTGTCGGAGGGCGGAGAGGAGGTTGGTGCCATTGTCGCAAACCACCATTCCTGGCTTAAGCTGGCGTGGCGTCAACCACCTCTCGGCCTGGCCCTGCAGAGCAGACAGGACCTCTGCCCCAGTGTGGCTTCTGTCCCCCAAACACACCAGCGCAAGCACGGCATGGCATCTTTTTGCCTGCGTACTTGCGTAGCCCCGTGAACGGCTACGGAGCACCGCTGGTTCATAGGACAAACCACAGGAAGAGGCCATGGAGGAAGAAGAAGAGGAGGGGGTGGAGGAGAGAGGTGTGTCACAACCAGTAGTAGCATTTTGGAGGCGTGGCGGTGGGACAACCTCCAACACTACTGCACCTTGTCCTGCATCCTTCCCAGCTGCCAAAAGAGTGACCCAATGGGCCGTGAAAGAAAGGTAACGTCCCTGTCCATGCCTGCTGGACCATGAGTCAGCGGTAATATGCACCTTACCGCTGACCGCCCTGTCCAGCGAGGCCAAGACATTGCCTTCCACATGCCGGTAGAGAGCCGGAATAGCCTTCCGTGAGAAAAAGTGGCGTTTGGGAACCTGCCACTGAGGAACCGCACATTGCACAAACTCACGGAAGGGGGCCGAGTCTACCAACTGAAAAGGCAGCAGTTGAAGCGCTAGCAATTTAGCCAAGCTAGCATTCAACCGCTGGGCATGTGGATGGCTGGGAGTGAACTTCTTTCGACGGTCCAGCAGCTGGGGCAGGGAAATTTGCCTGCTAGAATCGGACGTCGGTGTACTGCTAGCAGAGTGGCCGCAAGTACTTGGCTGTGACACACCTAATTCTACACCTTCATTCCTCTCAGTGCATGTTTCAGAGAGGACTGAAGTTATAGTGGGGTTGGAGATCCCAGCTGATGCGGTGCAAGGAGAGGTCCGCTTTGTTCTTTGGTGTGGGTCTTTGAGGTAGGCTTGCCAACGAGCTGCATGGCAGGTCAACATATGTCTGGTCAGGCATGTGGTACCCAAGCGGCTGATGTTTTGGCCACGCGATATACGCTTGAGACATATGTTGCAAACAGCAGCTGTGCGATCTGATGCACTAGCCTCAAAAAAGGCCCACACCAAAGAACTTTTTGAATGACGGGCAGAGGCAGCGCCCTGCACAGGCGGAGCTCTGCGGTGTGATTCCGTCGGTGTACTGCCCTTACGCTGGCCACCAAAGGGCATCCTGCCTCGTTGGAGATGTGCCTCCTCCTCATCCTCCTCCTCCTCCTCTCTCCTATTAGGCACCCACGTGGAGTCAGTGACCTCATCATCCCCTCCCTCCTCATCACTGGAGCCAATCTGGCAGTATGCTGCAGCTGCTGGAACATGACTGCCAGATTGGTGTCCTTCTTGAGCATCCCCTCTGTCTGCTCTCACGCTACTGCCTTCCTCTAGCTGGGTTTCATCATCAGACCCTTCGAAACGCTGGGCATCCTCCTGGAGCATGTACCCAACACTGTGCTGAAACAGTTCGGGGGACTCCTCAGGAGGAGGACATGGTGGGTCTAGGGAAGGAGTGACTGATGATTTGTCTGACATTGATACCAGGGAAGACGACGCTTTGGCAGCTGCTTTTCCAGTACCCTGAGCCTGGGTGAGAGAGGATGAGGAGGAGGAGGAGGGCTTGGTCATCCACTCTACCAAGTCTTCGGCATGATGTGGCTCAACATGTCCAGCTGCCGAAAAGAAGGACAAGCGTGTCCCATGGCCATGTGCTGATGACAATGCACCGCGTCCACGACCAGCACTGTTGCCCCCAGACACAGAGCCTGCTTGCCCTCTTTTATTGCCTCCTGACTGTCTGCCTCTCCTTGTTTGCCTTCCAGACATTCTAATAGATGGCCTGCAGGGAGATGGGAAAAAAGCAATAAGGGCTACCTTCAGGTGTCCTTCTCTGTCCCTTGAAACAAGGACTTGCAGAGTGAAATAAACTGACACTCTCCCTACCTACAGTTTTCTGTCCCTAGAATAAATGTTTTTTTTAAGCACAATATAGCACAAGGACAATTCACTCACTGTCCTTCCAGGTCCCTGGAAACAAGGACTTGCAGAGTGAAAGAAAAAAAACACTCTCCCTACTGTGACAGCAGGAAGGTAAAGTCACCTGGTTGCATCCAGGGGGGTAGATATATTTCGCCCAGATTCAGGCTTTACGCCGATTTATACAACTAGGTGGAGAGTTGTATAAGGCTAGTGGGCCCATGGATGACTCATACCTCTAGGGAGAGGGCTGGGCGTCGTGCAGACAGGGAGTTGATGAGATCAGCTGAACCTTGTCAGCTCATTTAGGCCTCTATAAGAAATCCCAGCTTCATTAGATGTTAGCTCATGCCTGGAAGCAGACCTGTGTGGACTGTCTAGGGAGAGTGAACCCCTGTGCGGTGAGAGAAAGCCTGTGTGGCTATATTTTGCTTGGACATTTAAAACCAGGGACTAGGACAGCACTAGGCTGATCCCAGTTGTTAGTTAGGAAACCTGTAAGTTTAGTCAGAGGTCAAGTTGACCAGGATTTATTTTGTTTATGTTTTTTTTGCCTTGCTGTGTTTTTGTCACTGTAAATAGAAAATAAACCGCACCTTTTTGATTTTTAAAACCACAACCTCCGTCTGCTGGGCCTGTTTTTGGGTGGGGAGCCCATCCCGGGGGTCACACATACCCGCTGCCGAGCTAACCCCCTCACAGTTGGTGGAGAACCAGTGGCAGTTTTTTTTTAAGCCAGCATGGAGGAGATACTGAAACAGCTGGCTCTAGCAAATGCCAATCAACAGCAGACAAATGCAGGTTTGCAAAGGAGCCTTGCAGCCCAGCAGCAAGCTCATCAACAGAGCCTTGCAACTTTACAACAGAGTCTGGAGGCTCAGCAACAAGCCCAACAGCAATCTGAGGCCCGCTTCATAGACCTGTTGCAGAAGCAAGAGCAGAGACTACAACTACAGATGGAAGCAGTAATGCAGCAACGTCCGCAGACCAGTGAGGAAAGCCGTCCCACTAATACCGCGTCCTTTGGGGTGAGTCGTTTATTGACAAAAATGACTGGAGAGGATGATCCAGAGGTATTTTTGACCACATTTGAAAGGACCGCTGAAAGAGAAAAGTGGCCTGAGGAGCAGTGGGCTGGACTAGTGGCTCCTCTGTTAACTGGTGAATCGCAGAAAGCTTACTATGACCTAGAGCCTAACCAAGCAAAAGACTATGTGATGCTAAAAGCTGAAATATTGGCAAGGCTGGGTGTCACCCTGGCTGTCCGGGCTCAGCGTGTGCATAACTGGACTTTCCAGCTTGGAAAACCCCCCAGGTCTCAAATGTATGATCTCATTCACCTGAGCAGAAAGTGGCTACAGCCAGAGACTTTGTCCGCACCAAAGATTGTGGAACGTGTTGTAATGGATCGGTTTTTGAGAGCTCTTCCTACTGCCATCCAAAAGTGGGTAAGCCATGGAGACCCAGAGACGGCCGATGGTCTTGTGGATCGTGTGGAGAAATACTTGGCTACAGAGAACCTGACGGCCTCTTCCAGAGACACTCGGACTTTCCACCCTAAGACCAGACCATCCCCAGGGGCGGATAAGAGGATTCCAAGGGGTGAGGGTGGAGAGAGTGAGAGGGTGGGAGCTCTACCCCAAGTTTGGCGAGAACAGCCTGGGAAATCAGCGGCTCAAGAGGCCGCAAGAAGGATCGTTTGCTACCGCTGCCGGCAAGCGGGACATATTGCAGCAAATTGCCCGGTTGTGGAGGAACCCATGCAGTGTGACTTTCTGACGGGCAGACGTCAGTCGCTGTGTGCGACAGTCGCATGCACTGCCATTCGGGGAACTGAGAAACATTTATGCAAAATGTGTATTAATGGTAGAAATGTTGTGGTATTGCTGGATTCAGGTAGCCTTGTGACCCTGATAAAGGCTGAGTTAGTTAAAACAGAGGTCTCTGGGAGTAGCAAGGTAGCCGTTATTTGTGTGCATGGGGACACCCGAGAGTATCCAGTGACTACAGTGTGTTTCGAGACCCCCAAAGGTACCCTCTCTCATCCAGTGGGCTTAGTATCTCAGTTACCGCATGACGCCATTGTGGGAAGGGATTTTCCGAAGTTCTGGGAACTGTGGGATGATCCTGAGCCCCCCACTGGTGCCCCTATGTACCAGGAATGTGATAGCCAGAACTCCCCTGAGAGTGGTGAGGACTCTCCGGAATTTCCCTTGTCAGTATTGGCAGGGGAGACTCAAGAAACTGGAGAGGAGCCCACCTCCTCAGACGAAAACCTACCGTCTGTGGAGTTTTCTGATCTTGAGGTTCACAGGGAAAACTTTGCCACAGAACAGTTGAAAGACCCCGCCCTAATAAAGGCACGGGAAAACGTAGTGAAAATAGATGGCGAGTTAGTGAACCCAGATAATACCGGCACTTACCCATACTTCAGCGTAGAGAAGGACCTACTGTATCGGGTGGCAAAAAGGGCAGAAGAAACCGTTGAGCAGCTTGTGGTGCCCAAACCTTACAGGAAGTTGGTGTTGGAGTTGGCCCATGGGCACATTCTTGGAGGTCATCTGGGGACAGAGAAAACCCGAGAGAGGGTATTACAGAGATTCTATTGGCCTGGGGTGATGAAGGACATAGAAAATTATTGTTCCTCCTGCCCTGTGTGTCAGAGGTCGGCCCCGATGCCACATTTCCGTAGCCCGCTGGTCCCTCTACCCATCATTGAGGTCCCGTTTGAGAGAATCGCAATGGATTTGGTAGGTCCTATAATCAAGTCCGCTAGGGGGCACCAGTACATATTGGTTATAATGGACTATGCCACCCGTTATCCAGAAGCGATCCCTCTCAGAAATACCTCGGCCAAAACCATAGCCAAAGAGCTATCTCTTGTTTTTAGCCGGGTGGGTATTTGTAAAGAACTGCTTACGGACCAAGGTACACCCTTTATGTCCCGGGTTATGAAAGAGCTGTGTAAATTGTTCAAAGTGACGCAATTGCGTACATCTGTGTATCACCCCCAAACCGATGGGCTGGTTGAAAGATTCAACAAAACCCTAAAACAAATGTTGAAGAAAGTGGTGGATAGAGATGGAAGGGATTGGGACTGTCTACTTCCTTATTTGATGTTTGCTATTAGGGAGGTGCCCCAATCCTCTACGGGATTCTCCCCCTTTGAGTTACTGTATGGGAGACACCCAAGAGGGCTGTTGGATATTGCCAAGGAAACTTGGGAAACTGAGAGTTCTCCCCACAGGAGTGTGATTGAGCATGTCGCCCTGATGCAAGATCGAATTGCACAGGTAATGCCCATCGTGAAGGAACATTTGGCCCAAGCGCAGTTGGCACAGCAGAGAGTGTACAACCGTGGAGCCAAGACCCGTACCTTTTCCCCGGGGGATAGGATATTGGTACTTGTCCCTACGGTTGAAAGTAAATTCCTTGCCAAATGGCAAGGCCCCTACGAGATAATGGAAAAAGTGAGCGAAGTGAATTACAAGGTCAGACAACCAGGAAGGCGAAAGCCCGAACAGATCTATCACGTTAATCTGTTGAAAGCCTGGAGGGATAGAGAGTCCCTAGTCGCAGACACTTGGTCACCAGCTCAAACTGGTTGCGTGATTCCTGAGGTTGGAATCGCAGCCACCTTGTCACAACCCCAACAACAGGAGGTTAAGGAGTTTGTGCTTCGCAACAAGGAGGTATTCTCTGAGCTGCCGGGACAAACATCTGGGGTAGAGCATGACATTATTACCCCGCCCGGTGAAAGGGTGAAGTTAAAACCCTATCGGATCCCAGAGGCCCGACGGGAGGCAATACGGGAGGAAGTACAGAAAATGCTGAACTTAGGGGTGATAGAGGAGTCCCAAAGTGATTGGTCTAGTCCCATTGTGTTGGTGCCTAAACCGGATGGGAGCTGGCGATTTTGTAACGATTTTCGTCAGTTGAACAAAGTTACAAAATTTGACACCTACCCCATGCCACGTATAGATGAGTTGATCGACCGGCTGGGAACAGCCCGATACATGACGACTCTTGACCTCACAAAAGGGTATTGGCAAATCCCCCTGGCCAAGTCGGCCAAAGAGAAAACCGCATTTGTAACCCCAGACGGGGCGTTCCAATATAAAAGAATGCCGTTCGGGTTACAGAATGCGCCGGCCACATTCCAGCGGAAAATGGACCAGATGCTGAGGCCCCATCGGAAGTATGCTGCGGCTTACCTGGATGACATAATTGTCCATAGCACAGATTGGGCCTCACATCTGCCAAAAGTGCAAGCAGTCCTGGACTCTGTTCGGGAAGCAGGGTTTACGGCTAACCCCAAGAAGTGTACCATTGGGCAGGAGGAGGCCAAATATCTTGGGTACACCATTGGGAGGGGAGTAATAAAACCCCAACTCAACAAAGTCGAGGCCATCCAGAGTTGGCCACGTCCCAACAGCAAGAAGCAGGTACGAGCCTTTCTGGGAATCGCTGGGTATTATCGGCGATTCATTCCCCACTTTGCTTCTAAGGCTGTGCCCCTAACCAACCTGACGAAGGGGAAAGGGTCGGTCATGATTAAATGGACCCCCGAGGCTGAGGCAGCATTCCAATTCTTGAAACAAGCCTTATGTAGCCAGCCAGTGTTGTACTCACCCGACTTCTCTAGAGACTTTGTCGTACAAAGTGATGCGTCAGATGTGGGGTTAGGAGCAGTATTGTCCCAGGTCTGGAACGGGGAAGAGCACCCAGTCATTTACCTCAGCAGGAAGTTGAAGTCCCATGAGGTAAATTACGCCACCGTTGAAAAGGAGTGTTTAGCGGTGAAGTGGGCTCTAGATTCCCTTCGGTACTACCTGCTAGGTAGGCACTTTGACATGGTTACGGATCACGCTCCGTTAAAGTGGATGGCTCAAAACAAGGAAACAAATAGAAGAGTGAATAGGTGGTTCCTGGCCCTCCAGGAATTCAACTTCACAGTAAAGCATCGCCCTGGCGTTCAAATGGGGAATGTGGATGCTTTGTCTCGAGTACATGAATGCCTGATTGCTGGTGTTCCAACCCCGAGGTTAAAACAAGAGGGGGGGGTATGTGACAGCAGGAAGGTAAAGTCACCTGGTTGCATCCAGGGGGGTAGATATATTTCGCCCAGATTCAGGCTTTACGCCGATTTATACAACTAGGTGGAGAGTTGTATAAGGCTAGTGGGCCCATGGATGACTCATACCTCTAGGGAGAGGGCTGGGCGTCGTGCAGACAGGGAGTTGATGAGATCAGCTGAACCTTGTCAGCTCATTTAGGCCTCTATAAGAAATCCCAGCTTCATTAGATGTTAGCTCATGCCTGGAAGCAGACCTGTGTGGACTGTCTAGGGAGAGTGAACCCCTGTGCGGTGAGAGAAAGCCTGTGTGGCTATATTTTGCTTGGACATTTAAAACCAGGGACTAGGACAGCACTAGGCTGATCCCAGTTGTTAGTTAGGAAACCTGTAAGTTTAGTCAGAGGTCAAGTTGACCAGGATTTATTTTGTTTATGTTTTTTTTGCCTTGCTGTGTTTTTGTCACTGTAAATAGAAAATAAACCGCACCTTTTTGATTTTTAAAACCACAACCTCCGTCTGCTGGGCCTGTTTTTGGGTGGGGAGCCCATCCCGGGGGTCACACATACCCGCTGCCGAGCTAACCCCCTCACACTACCTACAGTTTTCTGTCCGTAGAAAAAATGTTTTTTTTAATCACAATATAGCACAAGGACAATTCACTCACTGTCCTTACAGGTCCCTGGAAACAAGGACTTGCAGAGTGAAATAAACTGACACTCTCCCTACCTACAGTTTTCTGTCCCTAGAATAAATGTTTTTTTTAAGCACAATATAGCACAAGGACAATTCACTCACTGTCCTTCCAGGTCCCTGGAAACAAGGACTTGCAGAGTGAAAGAAAAAAAACACTCTCCCTACCTACAGTTTTCTGTCCCTAGAAAAAATGTTTTTTTTTATCACAATATAGCACAAGGACAATTCACTCACTGTCCTTACAGGTCCCTGGAAACAAGGACTTGCAGAGTGAAAGAAAAAAAACACTCTCCCTACCTACAGTTTTCTGTCCCTAGAAAAAATGTTTTTTTTAATCACAATATAGCACAAGGACAATTCACTCACTGTCCTTACAGGTCCCTGGAAACAAGGACTTGCAGAGTGAAATAAACTGACACTCTCCCTACCTACAGTTTTCTGTCCCTAGAATAAATGTTTTTTTTAATCACAATATAGCACAAGGACAATTCACTCACTGTCCTTACAGGTCCCTGGAAACAAGGACTTGCAAAGTGAAATAAACTGACACTCTCCCTACCTACAGTTTTCTGTCCCTAGAATAAATGTTTTTTTTAAGCACAATATAGCACAAGGACAATTCACTCACTGTCCTTCCAGGTCCCTGGAAACAAGGACTTGCAGAGTGAAAGAAAAAAAACACTCTCCCTACCTACAGTTTTCTGTCCCTAGAAAAAATGTTTTTTTTAATCACAATATAGCACAAGGACAATTCACTCACTGTCCTTACAGGTCCCTGGAAACAAGGACTTGCAGAGTGAAATAAACTGACACTCTCCCTACCTACAGTTTTCTGTCCCTAGAATAAATGTTTTTTTTAAGCACAATATAGCACAAGGACAATTCACTCACTGTCCTTCCAGGTCCCTGGAAACAAGGACTTGCAGAGTGAAAGAAAAAAAACACTCTCCCTACCTACAGTTTTCTGTCCCTAGAAAAAATGTTTTTTTTAATCACAATATAGCACAAGGACAATTCACTCACTGTCCTTACAGGTCCCTGGAAACAAGGACTTGCAGAGTGAAATAAACTGACACTCTCCCTACCTACAGTTTTCTGTCCCTAGAATAAATGTTTTTTTTAAGCACAATATAGCACAAGGACAATTCACTCACTGTCCTTCCAGGTCCCTGGAAACAAGGACTTGCAGAGTGAAAGAAAAAAAAACACTCTCCCTACCTACAGTTTTCTGTCCCTAGAAAAAATGGTTTTTTTTATCACAATATAGCACAAGGACAATTCACTCACTGTCCTTACAGGTCCCTGGAAACAAGGACTTGCAGAGTGAAAGAAAAAAAACACTCTCCCTACCTACAGTTTTCTGTCCCTAGAAAAAATGTTTTTTTTTATCACAATATAGCACAAGGACAATTCACTCACTGTCCTTACAGGTCCCTGGAAACAAGGACTTGCAGAGTGAAAGAAAAAAAACACTCTCCCTACCTACAGTTTTCTGTCCCTAGAAAAAATGTTTTTTTTAATCACAATATAGCACAAGGACAATTCACTCACTGTCCTTACAGGTCCCTGGAAACAAGGACTTGCAGAGTGAAATAAACTGACACTCTCCCTACCTACAGTTTTCTGTCCCTAGAATAAATGTTTTTTTTAAGCACAATATAGCACAAGGACAATTCACTCACTGTCCTTCCAGGTCCCTGGAAACAAGGACTTGCAGAGTGAAAGAAAAAAAACACTCTCCCTACCTACAGTTTTCTGTCCCTAGAAAAAATGTTTTTTTTAATCACAATATAGCACAAGGACAATTCACTCACTGTCCTTACAGGTCCCTGGAAACAAGGACTTGCAGAGTGAAATAAACTGACACTCTCCCTACCTACAGTTTTCTGTCCCTAGAATAAATGTTTTTTTTAAGCACAATATAGCACAAGGACAATTCACTCACTGTCCTTCCAGGTCCCTGGAAACAAGGACTTGCAGAGTGAAAGAAAAAAAACACTCTCCCTACCTACAGTTTTCTGTCCCTAGAAAATTTTTTTTTTTTAATCACAATATAGCACAAGGACAATTCACTCACTGTCCTTACAGGTCCCTGGAAACAAGGACTTGCAGAGTGAAATAAACTGACACTCTCCCTACCTACAGTTTTCTGTCCCTAGAATAAATGTTTTTTTTAAGCACAATATAGCACAAGGACAATTCACTCACTGTCCTTCCAGGTCCCTGGAAACAAGGACTTGCAGAGTGAAAGAAAAAAAACACTCTCCCTACCTACAGTTTTCTGTCCCTAGAAAAAATGTTTTTTTTTATCACAATATAGCACAAGGACAATTCACTCACTGTCCTTACAGGTCCCTGGAAACAAGGACTTGCAGAGTGAAAGAAAAAAAACACTCTCCCTACCTACAGTTTTCTGTCCCTAGAAAAAATGTTTTTTTTAATCACAATATAGCACAAGGACAATTCACTCACTGTCCTTACAGGTCCCTGGAAACAAGGACTTGCAGAGTGAAAGAAAAAAAACACTCTCCCTACCTACAGTTTTCTGTCCCTAGAAAAAATGTTTTTTTTAATCACAATATAGCACAAGGACAATTCACTCACTGTCCTTACAGGTCCCTGGAAACAAGGACTTGCAGAGTGAAATAAACTGACACTCTCCCTACCTACAGTTTTCTGTCCCTAGAATAAATGTTTTTTTAAGCACAATATAGCACAAGGACAATTCACTCACTGTCCTTACAGGTCCCTGGAAACAAGGACTTGCAGAGTGAAATAAACTGACACTCTCCCTACCTACAGTTTTCTGTCCCTAGAATTAATGTTTTTTTTAAGCACAATATAGCACAAGGAGAATTCACTCACTGTCCTTCCAGGTCCCTGGAAACAAGGACTTGCAGAGTGAAAGAAAAAAAACACTCTCCCTACCTACAGTTTTCTGTCCCTAGAAAAAATGTTTTTTTTAATCACAATATAGCACAAGGACAATTCACTCACTGTCCTTACAGGTCCCTGGAAACAAGGACTTGCAGAGTGAAAGAAACTGACACTCTCCCTACCTACAGTTTTCTGTCCCTAGAATAAATGTTTTTTTAAGCACAATATAGCACAAGGACAATTCACTCACTGTCCTTCCAGGTCCCTGGAAACAAGGACTTGCAGAGTGAAAGAAACTGACACTGTCCCTACCTACAGTTTTCTGTCCCTAGAATAAATGTTTTTTTTAAGCACACTATAGCACAAGCACAAAACACACTGACACTCTCCCTACCTATCCTTCTCTTTCCCTAAACTAAAGGAATCCAGGTTAAGCAAGAAAGAAATAACAGTCACTGTCCCTGCCTATGCTGCTCTATCCCTGCTCCGGAACACACTACACTAGGCCGCCGTGCTGGCGGCCTTTTATAGTGTGGGGCGTGTACTAAACACCCTCAGCAATAATTGGCCACAGGCATCCTGCCTGTGGCCAATCATTGCTCTCCTCGCTGCCGGCGCTGTGATTGGCCAAGCATGCGGGGTCACAGTGCATGCTTGGCCAATCACAGCGCCTGGATGACACTGCGATGGCGTAGTGCATTGTGGGCCGTTCGCGTCACTCGAATTTGGCGCGAACGGCCCAAATCGTTCGATCTTCGTCGAACGATCGAACAGCCGATGTTCGAGTCGAACGTATGTTCGACTCGAACACGAAGCTCATCCCTATTGGGCACCTTTAAGTCTTCAGTAAACCAGAAGTGATGTCATGACATCGCTTCCGGGTTACTAGATCCGAGACCCAATCAAAGCCGATTCCAGCTTTGTTCAGGTCTCTGGCCAGCCGGCGGACGTGCTGGCTGGTCGCTCGGGCCTCCCGATGGGACAAGAGAAGGTGGCGGGAGGGGGGTGCGGCGTCGAGCCGAGTGGCTGCTAGCTGCATTGTATAGTATCCCAAGAAAGCTGACCGTTTGCTCTAAAAAATCGCACCGGGGAGATGCGTGCAGATGCAGACATCACCCCGGTACAACCCTTCAAGCCGAGGCCGCATATTTGCGTAAAATCACATTGCTAATTGCAAATTGTACTTGTTTGTAGCTTAAATACTGAAATTTGCACCTAAAACTGTAATTGTGTAACTTTTGGAAATGTCAGTAAAAAACTTGGCGGTGCCAGTACATTTTGGGTGTCATGTCAGTAAAATTCAATCTGGTAGGTTGGGCAACACTGGTAGGTTGGGCAACACAAGTGGCATGTTAAAAATGGGAGGTAGAAAGCCCCTCCCATTTTTAACATGCCACTTGGCTTCACCCACAATTCAGCATTTTCCATCTTGATTAGCTCTGCCCACAATCTCAAGAATGAAAATTATAATTACAATTTCCAAAAAATTCCCAGGTGTGTAGATAAGGACTCTGGAGAAAAATGGTTTGCAATGTTATGTCAGGCCTTGTACACAAAGCTGTAAAAAGGAAATGTTCATCTCATCTATTAACCACTTAACGACCGCTCACTGTATATATACGTCGGCAGAATGGCACCGACAGGCACAATCACGTAGAGTGTACGTGATTGCCTTTGTACAGTTGGGGGGTCCAATCGGACCCCCCTTCTATACAGTGAGTGGTGGCTAAGTGTCCGGGAGCGTTCCGGGATGAGGGGGCAGCAATTCGTTTCTGGCCACCCCCTCGCGATCGCTCCCGGCGAATAGAAATGCCCCCTCTGTCTGTGTCAGACAGAGGGAGCAGGAGGAAGTGATGTCATCTCTGGTGCGGCGCTCACATATACCGAGCGCCGTACAAGAGAAGATATCAGGTCAGTGCACACAACACTACACTGACACCAGGACGCATAGGGACATAAATCTCCCCCCCCAGGCCCCCCCAGACACCCCAGATCACCCCCCAGATCACCCCCCCAGCCCCCAGTCACAGTGTCACTGATTGCAGTGACCATTTATTTAGTGATCACTGCAATCAGTGACATTTGTGACTGTAAAAGTGTCACCAAAGTTTAGTCTTAGGTCCAGTGTAGCCCCCTAACCCCCCCCTAATAAAGGTTTAACCCCCTGATCACCCCCCAGATAACCCTTTCACCCCCTATCACCACTGTCGCTTAGCGATCATTTTTCTGACCGCTGTCTTAGCGTCAGTGATGCCGATCGGCAGCCAGTAATTTTTTTTAGGTTCGCCGCAGGTTTTTATAGCGTCAGGTACCCCAATATATTATATAATAAAGGTTTAACCCCCTTGATCGCCCCCCAGGTAACCCTTTCACCCCCTATCACCACTATCACTAAGCGATCGTTTTTCTAAACGCTGTCTTAGTGTCTGTGATGCAGATCGGTAGCCGGTAATTTTTTTTAGGTTCGCCGCAGGTTTTTATAGCGTCAGGTACCCCAATATATTATCTAATAAAGGTTTAACCCCCTTGATCGCCCCCCAGGTAACCCTTTCACCCCCTATCACCACTGTCGCTAAGCAATTGTTTTTCTAAACGCTGTCTTAGTGTCGGTGATGCAGATCGTAGCCAGTAATTTTTTTTAGGTTCGCCGCATGTTTTTATAGCGTCAGGTACCCCAATATATTATCTAATAAAGGTTTAACCCCCTTGATCGCCCCCCAGGTAACCCTTTCACCCCCTATCACCACTGTCACTAAGCAATCGTTTTTCTAAACGCTGTCTTAGTGTCTGTGATGCAGATCGGTAGCCGGTAATTTTTTTTAGGTTCGCCGCAGGTTTTTATAGCGTCAGGTACCCCAATATATTATCTAATAAAGGTTTAACCCCCTTGATCGCCCCCCAGGTAACCCTTTCACCCCCTATCACCACTGTCGCTAAGCAATTGTTTTTCTAAACGCTGTCTTAGTGTCGGTGATGCAGATCGTAGCCAGTATTTTTTTTTAGGTTCGCCGCAGGTTTTTATAGCGTCAGGTACCCCAATATATTATCTAATAAAGGTTTAACCCCCTTGATCGCCCCCCCAGGTAACCCTTTCACCCCCATCACCACTGTTGCTAAGCAATCGTTTTTCTAAACGCTGTCTTAGTGTCGGTGATGCAGATCGGTAGCTGGTAATTTTTTTTAGGTTCGCCGCAGGTTTTTATAGCGTCAGGTACCCCCATATATTATCTAATAAAGGTTTTAACCCCCTGATTGCCCCTAGTTAACCCTTTCACCAGTGATCACCATATAAGTGTTACGGGTGACGCTGGTTAGTTAGTTTGCTTTTTATAGTGTCAGGGCACCCGCCGTGTATATAACCCAATAAAGGTTTAACCCCCTGATCGCCCGGCGGGTGATATCAATTAGGTTTTAGCGTCAGAGAGGGTCTGAGTCACACCCCAGGCAGCGTCAGGTTAGTGCCAGTAACGCTAACACCCACGCGTGAAGCATACACCCCCCTTAGTGATATAGTATCTGAACAGATCAATATCTGATCTGATCAGATCTATACTAGCGTCCCCAGCAGTTTAGGGTTCCCAAAAACGCAGTGTTAGCGGGATCAGCCCAGATACCTGCTGGCACCTGCGTTTTGCCCCTCCGTCCAGCCCAGGCCACCCAAGTGCAGTATCGATCGATCACTGTCACTTACAAAACACAACACACATAACTGCAGCGTTCGCAGAGACAGGCCTGATCCCTGCGACTCCAGTGCTGTAGGAGGTGATTTCACCACCACAGTTAAAAAAAAAAAAGCAAATATGCCGAAGCATTGGGGCAGCAGGGGCGGAGGAGCGATTTTGCTCCTAATGCCGCGTACATACGGTCAAAATTCCGACGGAGGCTTGCCCGTGGAAAAGTCCGACCATGTGTGTGCGGCATAACTTTTTTGCGGGAGGATGCCCCCATGCTTCGGCATATATAAATGGTGCGTGTATGCCCATCATTGGAAGTGGGTGGATGAAGGGCGGTATTCTAATGGTGGGCATACCCACCGATCAATCTCTTTTTTCGTTCAGCCAACTGGCTGCATGAAATAAAAAGATTACAATACATGTCCAACAAGGACCAGCAACGTACTGGTATGTTGCTGGACTTTGAATGTTTATACCAGAATGATGCCTGTGGGTTTAGGTATCATCTTGGTATCATTCTTTTCAGCCTGCGGCCGGCTTTCATGTAAAAGCAATCCTAGCGGCTAATTAGCCTCTGGACTGCTTTTACAAGCAGTGGGAGGGAATGCCCCCCCCGGATATAAAAAGCGCCATTGGGAAATTGGGAAAGCATTTTATCACACCGATCTTGGTGTGGTCAGATGCTTTGAGGGCAGAGGAAAAATCTAGGGTCTAGAAGACCCCAGTTTTTTCAAAAAAAGAGTACCTGTTACTACCTATTGCTATCATAGGGGATATTTACATTCCCTGAGATAACAATAAAAATGATAAAAAAAAAAAATACTTGGAAGGAACAATTTAAAAATAAAATAAAAAAGCAAAATTAATAATAAAAAGAAAAAAAAAAAGCACCCCTGTCCTGCCCTGCTCTTGCCCAATGGCCAACGCAAGCGTCGGTCTGGCGTCATATGTAAACAGCAATTGCACCATGCATGTGAGGTATCACCGCGAAGGTCAGATCGAGGGCAATCATTTTAGCAGTAGACCTCCTCTGTAAATCTACTGGGGTAACCTGTAAAGGCTTTTAAAGGCTTTTAAAAATGTATGTCGTTTGTCGCCAATGCGCGTTTGTGCGAAATTTTAAAGCATGTCGTGTTTGGTATCTATGTACTCGGCCTAAGATCATCTTTTTTATTTCATCAAACATTTGGGCAATATAGTGTGTTTTAGTGCATTAAAATTAAAAAAAGTGTATTTTTTAACCCAAAAAATGCGTTTGAAAAATCGCTGCGCAAATACTGTGTAGAAAAAAAAAATGCAACACCCACCATTTTAATCTGTAGGGCCTTTGCTTTAAAAATATATATATATAATGTTTGGGGGTTCAACATAATTTTCTTTTCATGTAAACAAAAATTGTCAAAAAGGGCTTTGTCTTCAAGTGGTTAGAAGAGTGGATGTAAGCTTCCTAATGTTGTGTATAAAATGCCAGAACAGTTCAAAACCCCCCCAAATGACCCCATTTTGGAAAGTAGACACCCCAAGCTATATACTGAGAGGCATGTCGAGTCCATGGAATATTTTATATGTTGACACAAGTTGCGGAAAAACGACAATTTTATTTTTTTTTTTGCACAAAGTTGTCACTAAATGATATATTGCTCAAACATGCCATGGGCATATGTGGAATTACACCCCAAAATACATTCTGTTGCTTCTCCTGAGTACGGGGATACCACATGTGTGAGACTTTTTGGGAGCCTAGCCATGTACGGGACCCCAAAAACCAAGCACCGCCTTCAGGCTTTCTAAGGGTGTAAATTTTTGATTTCACTTCTCACTACCTATCACAGTTTCGGAGGCAATGGAATGCCCAGATAGCACAAAACCCCCCCAAATGACCCCATTTTGGAAAGTAGACACCCCAAGCTATTTGCTGAGAGGTATTGTGAGTATTTTGCAGATCTCGCTTTTTGTCACAAAGTTTTGAAAATTGAAAAAAAAAAATATATATATATATATATATATTTTCTTTCTTCATTTTCAAAAACAAATGAGAGCTGTAAAATACTCGCCATTCCTCTCAGCAAATAGCTTGGGGTGTCTATATTCCAAAATGGGGTCATTTGGGGGGGTTTTGTGCGATTTTGGCATTTTATGGCCTTCGAAACTGTGATAGGTAGTGAGGAGTGAAATCAAAAATTTGTGCCTAGAAATCCTGAAGGCGGTGCTTGGTTTTCGGGGTCCCGTATGCGGCTAGGCTCCTAAAAAGTCCCACACATGTGGTATCCCCGTACTCAGGAGAAGCAGAAAAATTTATTTTGGGGTGTAATTCCACATATAACCATGGCATGTGTGAGCAATATATCATTTAGTGACAACTTTCTGTAATTTTTTATTTTTTTTTGTCATTATTCAATCACTTGGGACAAAAAAAATTATATTCAATGGGCTCAGCAGGCCTCTCAGCAATTTCCTTGGGGTGTCTACTTTCCAAAATGGGGTCATTTGGGGGGGGGGGTTTGGGCTATTTTGGCATTTTATGGCCTTCGAAACTGTGATAGGTAGTGAGGAGTGAAATCAAAAATTTGCGCCCTTAGAAATCCTGAAGGCGGTGCTTGGTTTCCGGGGTCCCGTACGCGGCTAGGCTCCCAAAAAGTCCCACACATGTGGTATCCCCGTACTCAGGAGAAGCAGCAAAATGTATTTTGGGGTGAAATTCCACATATAACCATGGCATGTGTGAGCAATATATCATTTAGTGACAACTTTTTGTAATTTATTTTTTATTTTATTTTTTTTAGTCATTATTCAATCACTTGGGACAAAAAAATAAAAAATTCAATGGGCTCAACATGCCTCTCAGCAATTTCCTTGGGGTGTCTACTTTCCAAAATGGGGTCATTTGGGGGGGTTTTGTACTGCCCTGTCATTTTAGCACCTCAAGAAATGAGATAGGCAGTCATAAATTTAAAGCTGTGTAAATTTCAGAAAATGTACCCTAGTTTGTAAACTCTATAACTTTTGCGCAAACCAATAAATATACGCTTATTGACATTTTTTTTACTAAAGACATGTGGCTGAATACATTTTGGCCTAAATGTATGACTACAATTGAGTTTATTCGATTTTTCTTATAACAAAAAGTAGAAAATATAATTTTTTTTCAAAATTTTCGGTCTTTTTCCGTTTATATCGCAAAAAATAAAAATCGCAGAGGCAATCAAATACCATTAAAAGAAAGCTCTATTTGTGGGAAGAAAAGGACGCAAATTTCGTTTGGGTACAACATTGCATGTCCGCACAATTTACAGTTAAAGCAGCGCAGTGCAAAATTCTGAATTCACCTCTGGTCCTCTAGCTACCAAATGGTCCGGGGCTTAAGTGGTTAAATGCTTCTGATAACCTGTGGGTTCCTAGTGAAGAAAGAGCACATTGAAATAAATGACTCAGTATATGAATACATAAATGGTCAGCAAAGCTTCAGATTAACATGTCAACGTGGTCTGCAGTACCATTTCTCTGGTCCTTTGGACCATCCATTTGGAAAAGCATTGATTTTATAGTGACAGAGAGAGGTTCTCTTGTCAAAGCTGCTTCTCCTTTCACAAGCTGAGATGTGTCCAGAGAAAGTGGGTTGAATGATGCTGGCTATTAGGCTGAGGACACTAATTTACGGAAAAGAGTACTATGTGGAAATTGCAAAAAGAATCCCGGCAACTCGATTGCTTCTTCCTAAATCTTTATTGAGCACAAACAGCAGTGCGACATCAAAACGCTAACATGTTTCGGCAAAAGCCTTCCTCATAGCGAGGAAGGCTTTTGCCGAAACATGTTAGCGTTTTGATGTTGCACTGTTGTTTGTGCTCAATAAAAATTTAAGAAGAAGCAATCGAGTTCCCGGCATTCTTTTTGCAATTTTGATGTATGGGACACAATGGCATGAGCCCCGTTATTCACCTCATCATCCTACAAACATGCGGTAGAGCTTGGGTGAGTTTTTGTCTATATTACTATGTGGAAAACTCTGGACCGAAGGTGAATATTGTAGCAAAAGCTAGTTTGTTATTTTTATCATTTTTTTGGGCTATTCGGTTTTATCTTGTTAATTGTTTGGTTGCAATTGTGCTTTACTAGTAATTGACTTTGTGATCTTCAGTGACAGTTCTCCTAATTAACTGAGAATCGGTATTGCCCTAAATAGTAATATGGTTGAGTAAAGTGATACCTCAATGACATAGTAATATTATCTGATGCTTGTACAGGTTCCAAATAGAGAGAAGAATCTTTATAAATTATATCATTATCAGAGTGTCTTCATATTAGAATAATCTACTGAGGGACACTGCCTTCTAGTGACTACCTTTTATTAAGCAGCTCTAAATTCAATTGTTAATATTATATTGCTGTCTGTGTCCCTTATGAGATTCACCCTGTCTATATCAGGGATGGATCCAGAGTCTTTTCTCGGGTGGGGCACTGCCAAAAAATGTTTTTTTTGTGGGAAATTTATCAGGGAAATGGCTGGTGTCGGCGCTTCAATCATCCCGGCACCATGGTTGTTATGGTGTCAAGATGATTGAAGCGCATTATTTCTATTATTACATTGTAATATAAAATTAAATAGTTCAATGCAGAATCAGTGGGAGCCCCGAGTGTGTCACTTGCCACAATCGCCTGCAATTAGTGGGAGCCCTGAGCGTGTCACTTGCCACACCTTGTGGATTATCATTTGCCACATCACCTGCCACACCTTGCGGATTGTCACTAGCCACACCTTGCGGATTGTCACTTGCCACTCACCTGCCACACCTTGCTGATTGTCACTTGCCTGCCACCAGATGCAGATTGTCATTTGCCACGTCACCTGACACAATTTGCGGATTGTCACTAACTTACCTGCTAAGGTGTAGTTTTGGTTGTCTCTTGCTGTGTCCCAGAGTCAGGCAGCAGAGAGATAATGTAATCTCTCTGCTGCCTGCACAGTAAGGGCGGAAGTCACTGCAGGAATGCAGGGCAGGCACGGGCGGTGAGAGATGAGCCTGCTCTCTCACTCTCACCTGCGCTGCCAACACACTGAGCAGCACGGTCTGTCCACGAACCGCGCCGCCCGACCACAAACCGCGCCGCAAGCGGAGCCGCCCGCTTTCTTACCCGTCTGTGGAGCCGCACGCTATCGCACCCTCCCTGCAGAGCGGCCCGACGTGACTCACTGACGTCACTCGTTGCTAGACGCCAAGCGGCCCAGGCGTTAGCAACAAGTGCAGGGAAGAGGCTCCACCCACCTCCTCCTCCGCTCCTGGTATCGTGTCAGTGCGCCGCGTAACTACATTAGACAAGTCTCTCTCTCTGCGCCGCTGATCGGCTGATGTGAGAAACTGAGAGAGAGAGACTCAGAGAGGCAGTGGCAGCCGCAGAACAAGTACTGTATATACTCGAGTATAAGCCGACCCGAATATAAGCCGAGGCACCTAATTTTACCCCAAAAAACTGGGAAAACGTATTGACTCGAGCATAAGCCTAGGGTGTCCATCTGCATGCCTTACTGTGCCTCACTTTGCCTCACTGTGCCCATGCTTCACAGTGCCCATGACTAGACTGATGTTTAACATGGGAGTCTATGGAAGGAGTGCCCGGCTTTGAAAAATCGGTTCTCCCTGGCCGTAGGTGTCCCAGACACCAAACTTTGCACACTTATAGAGGAGACATGGAGCTACATGTGTGCCAAGTTTGGGGTCCAGGGAACCTATGGCCGGCTGGTACCGGCTCCCCAAATTCTGGGAGATCAGGCGCAAAAAAAAAACAGCAAGCGAGTGTGACAGATGGTCTCGGGGGGGGGGCAATTGCCCTGTTGCCCCCCCCTGGATCCGCCCCTGGTCTATATGTCCTTGTGATATAATGATCACCAAAAATTTAAGTGAAAGAAAATTCAACATTTTTTTTTTTTAACAGTAAGGCCTCGTACACACGACCGATTTTCTCGTCGTAAAAAACACGTCGTTTTTTTCGACGAGATTCTTGTTAAGCTTGTCGATTTTCTCGTCAAGCTTTCTATGCGTACACACTGTCATTTCCCAATTTCCTCGTGGTTCTCTGCGCTCACGTCCAGCACGTACGACGGCACTATAAAGGGGAAGATCTTTTTTCTTGGCGCCACCCCTTGGGCTGCTTTTGCTGATCTCGTGTTACCGCGTGTGAAGTAAAAGTTTGGGAAGAGACGATTCGCGCTTTTCAGTCTTCGTGCTTTCAGTTCGTTTTAGCGTGACGAATGTGCTATTTCCATTACGAAGGCTTGTTTTACCAGAAGATGCGCTCCCGTCTCATACTTGATTCTGAGCATGCGCGCTTTTGGAAGAGTCGTAAAAGCATACACACGAACCATTTTCTCGTCACAAAACAGGCCGACGAGAAACACGACGAGGAAATCTGGACTCCTGACGAGAAAATAGAGAGCAGGTTCTCTATTTTCTCGTCGAGATTCTCGTCAAGTTTCTCGTCGTAAAACCATACACACGAACGTTTTTCTAGACAAAAAAACTCTCGCGGCACTTTTCTTGACTGTTTACGACGAGAAAATCGGTCGTGTGTACGAGGCCTGAAGGTTTTTTATTTTTTAGACAAACACACATACATTGCAATGACAGTATATGAAGCAAACAATTGCATCGTTTCACAGGTTCACCTCAACAGGCTGTAAAGCACATAAAGAGTAACATTAAGAAGATAAGGACATAAGGAAACAAAACCAGTGAGAGATATCAGTTAATCAAGGGAGAACAGCAGTCTATATCCATACGAGTGATCCCCCCCCCCATCACCCCCACCTGCCCCCGACGGAGGCATAGGGGAAGCCGACGGAGAGTCAGAGGAGAGGAGGCGGGGGCAGGGGGGAGGACAGGAGAGGGGACAGGGATGGGGGGGAGGGAGAGCCGGGGGGAGAGGAGGAGAGGGGACAGGGGAGGGGGGGAGGAAGGGCCAGGGAGGGGAGGGGACAGGGGAGGGGGGAAGGAAGGGCCAGGGAGTGGAAGGGCCAGGGAGGGGAAGGGGGGGGCGGACCAAGGCAGCCCCACCACCCAGGCAGTCAGGGGTCATCACTTCAAAGTATGGGAGGGTCTCAACCAGAGGTGCCGACCCAGCTTGACCAGACCTTTTCAAATTTAGCAGGACAGTTCCTGCTCTCGTAAGTTAACCTATATAGAGGGTGTACTCGAGCCAAGAGGATCTAGTAGGAAGTTCCGGCCCCTTCCAACGGAGCAGGACCTCCCTCCTAGCATAGAACAGGGCAAAGGTGATACACAATTTAACATACCGGTCACCCTCATCGTCACCCAGGTAGCTAAGAAGAAACAGTCTCGGGTCCAGCGGGATCTCCACACCGCAGTGATCCGAGAGTGTCTCCGCCACCTCCCGCCAATATGGCCCCAGCCTGGGACAGGACCAGACCATATGGAAGAAGGAACCCGGCATCACCAAACATCTGGTGCACAATGGACTTCTGGAGGGATATATCTTGGCCAGCCTCACCGGGGTGTAGTAAGCACTATGGAGGAACTTCAGCTGTATGAATCTATCTCTAGAGGCAATCATAGATGGGAAGTATGAAGAGACACAGTCCTCCCAGATCTCCTCGTCAAGGTCGGGAATGTCAGCGCTCCATTTTGCCAGAACGTTAGTAGTGTCCGTGTCGTAAGCCACCGTGAGACGGAGATAAAGGGACGAGAGGGGCTTCCCCATCACACCTGAGATCAGCAGTCACTCGATCGAATCTGAGTCGAGGGTCACCGGGTCCGGGAACTGGGTTGTGAGGGCATGTCGCAGCTGACAGTATCTAAAACTTGGGGAGGTGGGGGAGGTGGTAGGATCGGCTCAGGTCCTGGAAGGAGAGACTCCTGTCACCCGGCATCACATGCCGGAGGGTAAGGATGCCCCGCCGAGCCTACACCACAGGGTCAGGGACCAAATCCAGGTGGGGGAGGAGAGGATTCCCCCACAGCGTTGTTGTGTGGGGAGAAAGTATTGGGTTTAGCAAATTTCACCCTGGAGGACATCCAGACTTGGAGGACAGTGGACATAGGCTTCGTGACCGAAGAGTGCGCTCTACTACAGCGAAAGACCAGGTTAGAGAGGGCAGCCTGGGAGCCCAGGACTGCAGCCTCAAGCGTGACCGCTGGATTCTGACGCGGTTGGGAGGACCACCATCGGACCGTGACAAAGACCGCCGCCCAGTGGTAAGCAAGGAAGTTCGGGAGGGCCAACCCACACCCCGACAGAGGAAAATAGAGGATGCGTCTCGCTACCCGAGGGGGACGTCCAGCCCATATGAAGGTTGTGACTATACTGTCAAGCTTCCGAAAAAAGGACCGAGGGATAGGGACGGGAGTCTGTCTAAAGAAGTACAGCAGTTTGGGCAGGTATATCATTTTTATAAGGTTCCCACGACCCACCGGCGAGAGCGGGAGACCGCGCCACGTAGCACATCTCCTGGTGAGTTGATCCAGTACCGGGAGGACATTCTTCCCCACATAGCCCTCCAGCTCGAGACCAACTCGCACCCAGAGATAGGTAAATTCTTCCACCCAAGACAGGGGCATGCGAGAGTCTGTTCGGGGTAGCGACGGGTGAAGTGGGAACAGCACCGATTTGTCCCAGTTGATTCTTATTCCCAAAAACCGACCGAAGGTCTCAAAGTGGGCCAGCATGTTGTGCAGGGAGTCAGAGGCATCCGCGAGATACAGCAACGTATCATCTGCATACAGCAAGAGTTTTTCTTCTAAGGGACTCACCCGCACGCCCCTGACCCCGGGATCCTCCCGAATATGGGCCGCCAGTGGCTCCAAGGCCGGGGCAAACAGGGCCAGCGACAGCGGACAGCCCTGTCTGGCCCCCCTCTCCAAGGAAAACGAGGCAGACAGGGACCCGTTGGTACGAATGCGAGCCCTGGGGTGAGAATAGAGCATTCGTATCCAGGACAGAAAGCGAGAGCCAAAACCATAACGGGAAAGAACCGACCACAAGTAGTCCCACTCGACCGAGTCGAAAGCCTTCTCGGCGTCGAGTGAGGCCACCACTCCCGGGTTATCGGGTCCGCGATCGCCATGTGAGTATGTAAGTGTCGAAGGTTGATATCCGTACCCCGCCCTGGCATGAAGCCCGTCTAGTCTGGGTGGACCAGGCCTGTGATGACGGTGTTCAAACGATTGGCAAGATTCTTAGCAAGGATCTTGGCATCTACGTTAAGGAGGGAAATGGGTCTGTATGATGAACAAAGGGTGGGATCTTTACCGGGTTTGGGGATGACCACGATTACCGCCTCGCACATCGAGTCCGGGAAACTCCCGGACTGAGATGCTTGAGAAAAGAGCGACTGCAATCTAGGGGCTAGTTCCTCTACATATGATTTGTAGAACTCGACCGGAAACCCATCCGGGCCCGGAATCTTGCCCACCTGCATCATTTTCAAAGCCGCCCTTATCTCCTCTAGTTGAATGGGGGCATCTAGCTTACGCGCGGAGGAGGAAGTGAGGACAGGGACATCAACCGCATCCAGGTAGTCCGCCAAGTCTGCCGACTCGTATGCCACCCTGGAGCTATATAGGTGTTGGTAGAAGGTGGCAAAACAGCTATTAATTTCAGACGGGGTGGAGTGGAGGGTCCCATCCCGATCCCTGATCTGCGCAATGGCGGATATTCCAGATTGCTCTTTAGACAACCAGGCTAGGAGCCTCCCCGACCTCTCCCTCTGCTCGAAGATACGCTGGGATTGATGGAGCAGCTTCTTCTGCGTCAAAGCAGTACGCAGAAGAAGGGCCTGCTGTGTCAAAGACTGGAGGCGAGAGTAGTGTCGGGGATCACGGGTCCTGAAATACAGGGCTTCCTGTCTAGCAGCTTCACCCTCCACACCAGTGAGCTCGGCCCTGCGTTCCCGCCTCACCCTCACAATGATCAACTGGTATTGGCCCCGGGAAGAGGCCTTGAAGGCGTCCCACATCGTGGTCTCAGCAGCCGTGCAGGGTTGATCGTCCAGTAGCTTCGCAATGTGACCTGGAACTGAGGTTCCACCTCCGGGTCCGAGACCCAATATCTGGAGAGCCTCCATAAATTGTCAGTCTGGTCTGTCGTAGCAGTCAGGGATAGGAGTAGAGGGGCATGGTCCGAGATCCCACTGGGGAGAATGGCAACGTCCCGAACCCTGGGCAGGACAGGAGCCCCCACATAGGCCAAGTCAATACGGGAGAAGGATTTATGAGTGGCTGAGTGGCAGGTGAAGGCCCCAGACATTGGGTGTCTCCACCACCAGACGTCTGTCAGACCATAGGTGTCAGCCCACTCCGCCAGCCCCTGACGGGTAGTCCCCGTCGGGGTGTACCTGTCTATACCCGCATCCGGGACGAGGTTGAAATCACCCATCAGGACCACATTGTCGCAGGAAAACTGCGCTAGTCTAGTCGAGATAGTGCCCAGGACCCCGAGGGAAGCGGGGGGCGGCAAATAGAGGCCCACCAGAACCCACGGGAGATTATAAATCAGGCCATGCACCAACACAAACCTACCATCAGGATCTAGAACCAAATCGAGAAGTTTGAAAGGCAGTGATTTATGAACAAGAATACTGACACCCCTGGCATAGTTAGAATTTGTGGAATGGTAGTGGTGACCCAGGGCCGTTCCCTGCGGCCGAATCACGGCTGAGGGAACAGCCAGGCCCTCCCATCAATGCAATCAATAAATTCAGGAACATTACTGTCATGTAGCATACAACATATAAACGTAACAGGGCGCCAACAGGGCCACCCAACCCCCCCCACCCCGCCTCCCCCCCGAACATGGAGGAGAGCTTGCTTCCCAAACCAAACCCCAGCTCTCAGGCTGGACATGAAGGCAGTGAACAAGCGGCTACTCGCCCTTGTATGGCAGAACAGTCAGTAGGTCCTGAGTATCCATAGAAGGATAGTAATTTGTGTGGAACACCCGGAGCCGCGGGGGCACAAAGGTTAAAGAGCATCGTCCCAACATCTCAACAGAGAACAATCCTTGAACAGAAGGGTACATCAGCTCTCTGTGGGGGGGCTCCCCACACATGGACAGGTGGGGGGAGGGGAAGGGAGGAAGGGCAGAAGGTAAGGAGTCCCGTAGAAGGAAATGAGGGAATGGGGGGATAAGAGGGGGGGTACGACAAGATGTCCGTAGTGTAACACAGGGGTACTACTTCCCTCATCACCCCCGAGCCCGGCCAGAGAAGATAAGATCAGTAGTCTACAGTTCACGGTCGGGGAGAGGGAGGGGGGGGACACAGAGTCCCAGATCCAGCTCCGAGTCCGCCACCCCCGAGGCAGGAACAGTTAGCACCCTCCTCAGTGGAAGTAAAAAGGATGGCCATGGATCAGGCCTCAAATGAACTCCCCCAGGCCGGGCAAATGACCCCGCTCCCCCCCAGAGAGCTTACTCACAGTCAGGGAAATGAAAGGAGATTCCAACCGTATCAGCCCGGCAGTGACTCGGCCCAGGCCACGGCGTCTCTCGGAGAAGTGAAAAGCTGCACACATTCGCCATCTTGGACTGGCAGCTTCGCAGGGAAGAGCATGCTGTATTTGATCCCTCGGTCCCTCAGCATGGCGCGGGCCTGGTCAAAGGATTTGCGCTGACGCTGTGTCTCCACGGAATAGTCCGGGAAGATGAGGAGTCTGGCGTTCTGAAATTTAATTTCCCCTTGAAGGCGGGCTGCCCGGAGAACTGTGTCTCTGTCCCTGTAGTGGAGGAGCTTAAATATAAAGGTGCGTGGCGGCGTCCCCACCGGTCCTCTGGTAGTCGGAATGCGGTGGGCCCTCTCGATGGAGAAATGGGAGGAGAACCGGGCCGCGGGTAGCAGGGTGGGCAGCAACTGCTCCATGAAGGTGACCTGGTCCGTGCCCTCTGCACCCTCCGGTATTCCAAGCACCCGCAAATTGTTGCGGCGGTTTCGGTTCTTGGCGTCCTCCGCCCTATGTTCAAGAGCCTTGACCCTGGCCTTCAGGGACTGGAGGTCCGTGTGGTGTTCCCTCTGGGTGTCCTGCATGTCGGACACCCACCGCTCCGCCTCGAACGAGTCCAGGTCTCTGCGAATGAGGGCTGTCTCTGCCTGTACATGGTTAATCTTCACCATTAGGGTGGACTGACAGGTGGTGATAGCTGTACATGGTTAATCTTCACCATTAGGGTGGACTGACAGGTGGTGATAGCAGTCATAAGGGCCTCAAATGCTGCCGTTCCTGCCTGGATCGCGCCATCCGGCGAGGAGTCAGTCTGAGCCGCCATGTGGCAGGTTGAGGGAGGAGGGTTAGGCCTGGGCTTCAGCGGTGTGTCCGTGGCAGTGGTATTGCGACGCCTCTGGTTCCGGTTTTGTTGCGGTGCATTCCCCAAGGCACAGGTCGGTGAAAGAGGATAAGTCAGCAACAGTTCCACAGCAGGATCAAGGTAAGGAAAGAGATCAGAGCGGAAGCTCAGCGGTTACACGTCCGCTCCCATCGCCATCTTGGACACGCACCTAAATTCAACATTTTTAGTGGTCCATACAACAGGAATGGAGGGGAAATCTTCCAAAGGGGACACCTAAACATTTTTACCTTAATGCATTCAATGCATTAAGATAAAAAATGTTTAGGCTGTACAACCACTATAATGACTGTAAGGGATTTTCCTCACTTGGGATAGATTTTTACTCACTTCCCCTACAGGGCAGGGGTAGTGATGAGCCGAACACCCCCGGGTTCGGTTCGCACCAGAACCCGCGAACGGACCGAAAGTTCGCACGAACATTAGAACCCTATTAAATACAATGGATGCGAACGTTCGGATTCTAAAGTGCTAATTATAACGACTATTATCCATGTTATTGTCCGAAACAGAGTTTGGGAACCCGGCTTCTGCACCAGGGGACATGTATCAATGCAAAAAGAAGTTTTAAAAACGGACGTTTTCCGGGAACAGTCATTTTAATGATGCATAACGTGAAAAAAAAAAGGCAAATATTCCTTTAAATATTGTACCTGGGGGGTGTCTAAAGTATGCCTGTGAAGTGCCACGTGTTTCCCGTGTTTAGAACTGTCCCTGCACAAAATAACATTTCTAAAGGGAAAAAAGTCATTTAAAACTGCTTGCGGCTTTAATGCAATGTCTGGTCCCGGTAATATGGATGAAAATCTTTAGGAAAAATGGCATAGCTACCCCATCAACCCCCCCCCCCTACCCCAGCCCATTACCAGCCCCTTTGGGTCTTGTATGGATATTAAGGGGAACCCCGCACACAAAATAAAAAGGACCTATATACTCTGAACAGAGGAAAGGAAAAACGTACCGCTCAAAAGCTTGAGAATTCACCAAATAGCTGCTTCCGCCCGGTCACTCACACAGGTGCTGGCTCTGCACTGATGCATGGGAGAAAAAGAAACCCTGGACTGCCGCACTCTGTATAGACAGTTATTTATTCCAAAATTTCAGGTAAAAAATCCAAATTCAAAATAAATCCATAAATCCAAAACAACAAATGCAGATGGTGTGCATGCAGGGAAGGGTGGCTAACGCGTTTCACGTCACGAATTGACGCTTACTCATTAGAACCCTATTAAATACAATGGATGCGAACGTTCAAATTCTAAAGTGCTAATTATAACAACTATTATGCATGTTATTGTCATAAATAGGGTTTGGGAACCCGGGTTGTGCACCAGGGGACATGTATCAATGCAAAAAGAAGTTTTAAAAACGGTCGTTTTTCGGGAGCAGTCATTTTAATGATGCATAAAGTGAAAAAAAAAAAGTCAAATATTCCTTTAAATATCGTACCTGGGGGGTGTCTAAAGTATGCCTGTGAAGTGCCACGTGTTTCCCGTGTTTAGAACTGTCCCTGCACAAAATGACACTTCTAAAGGAAAAAAAAGCCATTTAAAACTGCTTGCGGCTTTAATGTAATGTCTGGTCCCGGTAATATGGATGAAATTCTTTAAGAAAAATGGCATAGCTACCCCATGACCCCCCCCCCCTACCCCAGCCCATTACCAGCCCCTTTGGGTCTTGTATGGATATTAAGGGGAACCCCGCACATAAAATAAAAAAGGCCCTATATACTCTGAACAGCCGTATACAGGCGGTGCATACAAGACAGGGACTGTAGGTTTGTTCTTATGTAGAATCTGTTTATAATTTTGAACAGTTGCATTGTTTAAGTGGAGCTCCATGGCAAATTCCTTTTTTTTTAGTTTTTTGTAAAACATAGGGAACGGTTATCACCCCTGTCACATTTTTTTTGCTGTCTGTGCCCCTGTTCAGAACATTTCACCTCACTTTGCGTCCCAATGACAACTGTTTTTGAAATGTGGTGTTTTTATTGAAACAAGGATTGGTGATAAAGCATCAGTAGAGAGGAGACACCTTTCTCCCATATTAATTCTTACAGGAGAGAATTTTCCTTCCAAGGGGTAGATTTCCTCTCACTTCCTGTTGTCTTCTTCCGTTTGCAAGTAGTAGTGGTTTGTAAGTTGGATGTTTGAAAGTAGGGACCTTCCGTATATACTCTGCAGAAATTGGCCCCTTAGGTGTTGGTGTTGGCACAACACTGAAAGCACTCACAGTTATTCTTGGTGGGTGCTGGAACGCCCTTCTGTCAAGTATAATATCAGGAATTGTAATAACATATAATTGTTGATCAGTGGTAGTAAAAATTGGGCCTTTGATGGTGGTGCTGGTGCCCCAACACTGTAAGGCCTGACAGTTACTCTTGGTGGGCGCAGCAATGGTCCCTGCTGTGAATTATTAGATCAATAATTATAATTGCATGCCCCTGTTGAACAGGGGCTGAAAAATTGGGCCTTTGGTGGTGGTGGTGGTGGTGATGGTGGTGCTGGTGCCACAACACTGTAAGGCCTGACAGTTACTCTTGGTGGGCGCAGCAATGCTCCCTGCTGTGAATTATTAGATCAATAGTTATAATTGCATGCCCCTGTTGAACAGGGGCTGAAAAATTGGGCCTTTGGTGGTGGTGGTGGTGGTGATGGTGGTGCTGGTGCCACAACACTGTAAGGCCTGACAGTTACTCTTGGTGGGCGCAGCAATGGGCCCTGCTGTGAATTATTAGATCAATAATTATAATTGCATGCCCCTGTTGAACAGGGGCTTAAAAATTGGGCCTTTGGTGGTGGTGGTGGTGGTGATGGTGGTGCTGGTGCCACAACACTGTAAGGCCTGACAGTTACTCTTGGTGGGCGCAGCAATGGGCCCTGCTGTGAATTATTAGATCAATAATTATAATTGCATGCCCCTGTTGAACAGGGGCTGAAAAATTGGGCCTTAGGCACTGGTGGCACAACACTGCAACCCCTCACAGATACTGTACTTGGAGCACAGCAATGAGGCCTGTTGCAAAGTATTGCATCAAAAATTTTAATTACACGCCCCTGTTAAACAGGGGCTGAAAAATTGGGCCTTAGCCACTGGTGGCGTCACCCATAAACCAAAATGATCTTCCAAGCTATCATCGTTAATCGTATCATTGAGGAGGAGGAGGAGGATAGCCAGTCAACATAACAGCACAGGCACTCAGCATCAGCATCAGTCTTGAAGGGATGTGACATTTTAAAATCAATTAGTCTGTTATATCAGCATCTGGTGTGTGGTAGCTGGTGGTGATCCAAGACTGGTTCATCTTGATGAAAGTCAGTCGATCAACCGAGTCGGTGGACAGGCGCACCCTGTGATCCGTGACAAATCCTCCAGCAGCACTGAATGTGCGTTCTGAAAGAACGCTGGATGCAGGACAGGCCAGTAGCTCAATTGCATACTGTGCAAGCTCTGGCCAGTGATCCATCCTCAAGACCCAGTAAGCCAGAGGATTTTCGGTGGGGAAGGTGTCCAAGTCTGACCTTGCCCCTAGGTATTCCTGCACCATGTATATCAGACGCTGGCGATGGTTGCTGGAACCGATCATACTTTGGGGCTGCGGACTAAAGAATTGTCTGAACGCATCGGTCAGACGGCCACCTTCCCCACCGCTCCTTCTTTGACTGCCCGAAGCCTCAGCAACTCGTTGTCCAGGACCAGGAGTTTGTAACCTCCCAGTCTCTGGGAACGCGTTGCACAGACCTTTCTGCAAGGCCTCCCGGAGTTGTCTCATCCTCTGCTCCCTCTGCGACGGTACGATAAGGTCCGCAACCTTACCCTTGTACCGTGGATCAAGGAGAGTGGCCAGCCAGTAATGGTCCCTCTCCTTGATCCGAAGAATACGAGGATCCTTCCGCAGACTTTGCAGGATCAGGGAGGCCATGCAGCGTAGGTTAGCTGAGGCATTCAGTCCGGAGTCCTCTGGGTCACTAAGGACGACATGATCCGCAGCCACCTCCTCCCAGCCACGTACAAGTCCACTGGTTTCTTGGGACTGTAAATCATCCCTAAAAGACTGCTGCTGATGATGCTGAGTGCCAGCCTCCACCTCCATGCTGACACAATCCTCCTCCTCCTCCTCCTCCTCCTCCTCCTCTTCCTGTGCGATGGGTGGGACAGAAGGAACACTGTCTGGGTAAAGGGGGCCTTGAGAGGCAAGGAAGTCCTCCTCTTCCTGCCTCTGTTCTGCCTCAAGTGCCCTGTCCATTATTCCACGCAGCGTGTGCTCCAACAGGTGGACAAGAGGTACAGTGTCACTGATGCATGCACTGTCACTGCTCACCATCCTCGTGGCCTCCTCAAATGGTGCCAGGACAGTGCATGCATCCCTGATCATGCCCCACTGGCGTGGTGAAAAAAACCCGAGCTCCCCTGACCCTGTCCTGGTGCCGTAGTCGCACAGGTACTCATTGATGGCCCTCTGCTGCGTGTGCAGCCGCTGCAACATGGCCAACGTTGAGTTCCATCTGGTGGGCATGTCACATATAAGGCGGTTCTTGGGCAGGTTCAACTCCTTTTGAAGCTCAGCCAGGCGAGCACTGGCATTATAAGATCTGTGGAAATGCACACAGACTTTCCTGGCCTGCCTCAGGATATCCTGTAAGCCCGGGTACCTGCCCAAGAACCGCTGCACCACCAGGTTAAGGACGTGAGCCATACAGGGCACATGGGTCAGTTGTCCCTGTCGGAGGGCGGAGAGGAGGTTGGTGCCATTGTCGCAAACCACCATTCCTGGCTTAAGCTGGCGTGGCGTCAACCACCTCTCGGTCTGCCCCTGCAGAGCAGACAGGACCTCTGCCCCAGTGTGGCTCCTGTCCCCCAAACACACCAGCGCAAGCACGGCATGGCATCTTTTTGCCTGCGTACTTGCGTAGCCCCTTGAACGCCTACGGAGCACCGCTGGTTCCGAGGACAAACCACAGGAAGAGGCCATGGAGGAAGAAGAAGAGGAGGGGGTGGAGGAGAGAGGTGTGTCACAACCAGTAGTAGCATTTTGGAGGCGTGGCAGTGGAACAACCTCCAACACTACTGCACCTTGTCCTGCATCCTTCCCAGCTGCCAAAAGAGTGACCCAATGGGCCGTGAAAGAAAGGTAACGTCCCTGTCCATGCCTGCTGGACCATGAGTCAGCGGTAATATGCACCTTACCGCTGACCGCCCTGTCCAGCGAGGCCAAGACATTGCCTTCCACATGCCTGTAGAGAGCCGGAATAGCCTTCCGTGAGAAAAAGTGTCGTTTGGGAACCTGCCACTGAGGAACCGCACATTGCACAAACTCACGGAAGGGGGCCGAGTCTACCAACTGAAAAGGCAGCAGTTGAAGCGCTAGCAATTTAGCCAAGCTAGCATTCAATCGCTGGGCATGTGGATGGCTGGGAGTGAACTTCTTTCGACGGTCCAGCAGCTGGGGCAGGGAAATTTGCCTGCTAGAATCGGACGTTGGTGTACTGCTAGCAGAGTGCCCGCAAGTACTTGCCTGTGACACACCTAATTCTACACCTTCATTCCTCTCAGAGCAGGTTTCACAGATGAGTGAAGGTATAGTGGGGTTGGAGATCCCAGCTGATGCGGTGCAAGAAGAGGTCAGCTTTGTTCTTTGGTGTGGGTCTTTAAGGTAGGCTTGCCAACGAGCTGCATGGCAGGTCAACATATGTCTGATCAAGCATGTGGTGCCCAAGCGGCTGATGTTTTGGCCACGCGATATACGCTTGAGACATATGTTGCAAACAGCAGCTGTGCGATCTGATGCACTCGCCTCAAAAAAGGCCCACACCAAAGAACTTTTTGCATGATGGGCAGAGGCAGCGCCCTGCACAAGCGGAGCTCTGCGGTGTGATTCCGTCGGTGTGCTGCCCATACGCTGGCCACTCAAGGGCATCCTGCCTCATTGGAGATGTGCCTCCTCCTCATCCTCCTCCTCCTCCTCGCTCCTATTAGGCACCCACGTGTAGTCAGTGACCTCATCATCCCCTCCCTCCTCATCACTGGAGCCAATCTGGCAATATGCTGCAGCTGCTGGAGCATGACTGCCAGATTGGTGTCCTTCTTGAGCATCCCCTCTCTCTGCTCTCACGCTGCTGCCTTCCTCTAGCTGGGTATCATCATCAGATCCTCCCAAACGCTGGGCATCCTCCTGGAGCATGTACCCAACACTGTGCTCAAACAGTTCGGGGGACTCCTCAGGAGGAGGGCATGGTGGGTCTAGGGAAGGATTGACTAATGAAGATAATGATACCAGAGAAGAGGACGCTTTGGCAGCTGCTTTGCCAGTACCCTGAGCCTGGGTGAGAGAGGATGAGGAGGATGAGGTGGGCTTGGTCATCCACTCTACCAAGTCTTCGGCATGATGTGGCTCAACATGTCCAGCTGCCGAAAACAAGGACAAGCGTGTCCCATGGCCATGTGCTGATGACAATGCACCGCGTACATGACCAGCACTGTTGCCCCCAGACACAGAGCCTGCTTGCCCTCTTTTTTTGCCTCCTGACTGTCTGCCTCTCCTTGGTTGCCTTCCAGACATTTTAATGGATGGCCTGCAGGGAGATGGGAAAAACAGCAATAAGGGCTACCTTCAGGTGTATACTGTGCAGGAGGCTTAGCAACAATGACACTGACACTGTCCCCTGCCTATCCTTCTCTGTCCCTAAACACAAGGATTGAAAATATGGTTCAGCAAAATAGTTTTAGAACAGAATAGCACACTGACACTTTCCCTCACTGTCCTACTCTGTCCCTCCCTACAAACAAGATTTAGCACAGAATAGCACACTGATAATTTCTACGAGTGTCCTTCTCTGTCCCTAAACTCAAGGATTGAAAATATGGAACAACAAAATTGGTTTAGAACAGAATAGCACACTGTCAGTTTCACTCACTGTACCTCTCTGTCCCTCAACTCAAGGATTGAAAATATGGAACAGCAAAATTGGTTTAGAAAAGAATAGCACACTGTCAGTTTCACTCACTGTACCTCTCTGTCCCTCAAATCAAGGATTGAAAATATGGTTCAGCAAAATAGTTTTAGAACAGAATAGCACACTGACACTTTCCCTCACTGTCCTACTCTGTCCCTCCCTACAAACAAGATTTAGCACAGAATAGCACACTGATAATTTCTACGAGTGTCCTTCTCTGTCCCTAAACTCAAGGATTGAAAATATGGAACAGCAAAATTGGTTTAGAACAGAATAGCACACTGTCAGTTTCACTCACTGTACCTCTCTGTCCCTCAACTCAAGGATTGAAAATATGGTTCAGCAAAATAGTTTTAGAACAGAATAGCACACTGACACTTTCCCTCACTGTCCTACTCTGTCCCTCCCTACAAACAAGATTTAGCACAGAATAGCACACTGATAATTTCTACGAGTGTCCTTCTCTGTCCCTAAACTCAAGGATTGAAAATATGGAACAGCAAAATAGGTTTAGAACAGAATAGCACACTGTCAGTTTCACTCACTGTACCTCTCTGTCCCTCAACTCAAGGATTGAAAATATGGAACAGCAAAATTGGTTTAGAACAGAATAGCACACTGTCAGTTTCACTCACTGTACCTCTCTGTCCCTCAACTCAAGGATTGAAAATATGGTTCAGCAAAATAGTTTTAGAACAGAATAGCACACTGACACTTTCCCTCACTGTCCTACTCTGTCCCTCCCTACAAACAAGATTTAGCACAGAATAGCACACTGATAATTTCTACGAGTGTCCTTCTCTGTCCCTAAACTCAAGGATTGAAAATATGGAACAGCAAAATTGGTTTAGAACAGAATAGCAGACTGTCAGTTTCACTCACTGTACCTCTCTGTCCCTCAACTCAAGGATTGAAAATATGGAACAGCAAAATTGGTTTAGAACAGAATAGCACACTGTCAGTTTCACTCACTGTACCTCTCTGTCCCTCAACTCAAGGATTGAAAATATGGTTCAGCAAAATAGTTTTAGAACAGAATAGCACACTGACACTTTCCCTCACTGTCCTACTCTGTCCCTCCCTACAAACAAGATTTAGCACAGAATAGCACACTGATAATTTCCACGAGTGTCCTTCTCTGTCCCTAAACTCAAGGATTGAAAAAAGGGATTTTTATAACAGCTTACCTGTTAAATCCTTTTCTTGGAGTACATCACGGGACACAGAGCGACTTAGTCATTACTAATGGGTTATATAGTTTACCTTCAGGTGCTGGCACTGGCAACTTTCAAACCGGAAGTACCCTCCCCTATATAAGCCCCTCCCATCCGGGAGCACCTCAGTTTTGTAGCAAAGCAATAAGTGTCCCAAAAAGAGGGGTGGGAGCTCTGTGTCCCGTGATGTACTCCAAGAAAAGGATTTTACAGGTAAGCTGTTATAAAAATCCCTTTTTCTTTTTCGTACATCATGGGACACAGAGCGACTTAGTCATTACTAATGGGACGTCTCAAAGCAATGCCAAATGAGGGGAGGGATACACTATACATAAGCTGGGCACCATCAGGCATGAGGATCTTTTGCGGCCTGCAACACACTGCGCCCAAAGGCGACATCCTCCTGACTTCTCACGTCTACCTGGTAGAATCTAGTAAACGTGTGTACTGAAGACCATGTTGCGGCCTTACAGACTTGAGCCAGGGAGGCCTGGTGATGCACTGCCCATGAAGTTCCAACTTTTCTTGTGGAGTGCGCCCTAACTTTGAATGGAGGCGGTCTCTTTCTCAAGCCATAGGCTTGTATTATGACCTGTCGAATCCACTTGGCTAAAGTAGATTTTGATGCTGCCTGACCCTTTCTGTGGCCTTCCGGCAGAATAAACAAAGTATCCGTTCTGCGAATCTGAGCAGTGGCTTTTAGATAAGCCCTAACTGCTCTTACTACATCCAAAGAATGCAATAACTTTTCCTCTACCGAGCTAGGTTGGGGGAAAAAAAGAAGGAAGAACCACATCTTGGTTCAAATGAAACCTCGATACCACCTTAGGAAGAAAGGCTGGATGAGGACGTAATACTACTCTGTCCTTATGGACAATAGGGATGAGCTTCGTGTTCGAGTCGAACATACGTTCGACTCGAACATCGGCTGTTCGATCGTTCGACGAAGATCGAACGATTTGGGCCGTTCGCGCCAAATTCGAGTGACGCGAACGGCCCACAATGCACTACGCCATCGCAGTGTCATCCAGGCGCTGTGATTGGCCAAGCATGCACTGTGACCCCGCATGCTTGGCCAATCACAGCGCCGGCAGCGAGGAGAGCAATGATTGGCCACAGGCAGGATGCCTGTGGCCAATTATTGCTGAGGGGGTTTAGTACACGCCCCACACTATAAAAGGCCGCCAGCACGGCGGCCTAGTGTAGTGTGTTCCGGAGCAGGGATAGAGCAGCATAGGCAGGGACAGTGACTTTTATTTCTTTCTTGCTTAACCTGGATTCCTTTAGTTTAGGGAAAGAGAAGGATAGGTAGGGAGAGTGTCAGTGTGTTTTGTGCTTGTGCTATATTGTGCTTAAAAAAAACATTTTTTCTAGGGACAGAAAACTGTAGGTAGGGAGAGTGTGTCAGTTTCTTTCACTGTCAAAGTCCTTGTTTCCAGGGACCTGGAAGGACAGTGAGTGAATTCTCCTTGTGCTATATTGTGCTTAAAAAAAACATTTTTTCTAGGGACAGAAAACTGTAGGTAGGGAGAGTGTGTCAGTTTCTTTCACTGTCAAAGTCCTTGTTTCCAGGGACCTGGAAGGACAGTGAGGTAATTCTCCTTGTGCTAAATTGTGCTTAAAAAAAACATTTTTTCTAGGGACAGAAAACTGTAGGTAGGGAGAGTGTGTCAGTTTCTTTCACTGTCAAAGTCCTTGTTTCCAGGGACCTGGAAGGACAGTGAGGTAATTCTCCTTGTGCTAAATTGTGCTTAAAAAAAACATTTTTTCTAGGGACAGAAAACTGTAGGTAGGGAGAGTGTGTCAGTTTCTTTCACTGTCAAAGTCCTTGTTTCCAGGGACCTGGAAGGACAGT
The DNA here is from genome assembly GCA_029206835.1 of Rana muscosa. Lineage (NCBI taxonomy): Eukaryota > Metazoa > Chordata > Amphibia > Anura > Ranidae > Rana > Rana muscosa. The sequence continues at coordinate 492,021,996 of CM055117.1, read as the reverse complement.
GAGGTAATTCTCCTTGTGCTAAATTGTGCTTAAAAAAAAACATTTTTTCTAGGGACAGAAAACTGTAGGTAGGGAGAGTGTGTCAGTTTCTTTCACTGTCAAAGTCCTTGTTTCCAGGGACCTGGAAGGACAGTGAGGTAATTCTCCTTGTGCTAAATTGTGCTTAAAAAAAACATTTTTTCTAGGGACAGAAAACTGTAGGTAGGGAGAGTGTGTCAGTTTCTTTCACTGTCAAAGTCCTTGTTTCCAGGGACCTGGAAGGACAGTGAGGTAATTCTCCTTGTGCTAAATTGTGCTTAAAAAAAACATTTTTTCTAGGGACAGAAAACTGTAGGTAGGGAGAGTGTGTCAGTTTCTTTCACTATCAAAGTCCTTGTTTCCAGGGACCTGGAAGGACAGTGAGGTAATTCTCCTTGTGCTAAATTGTGCTTAAAAAAAACATTTTTTCTAGGGACAGAAAACTGTAGGTAGGGAGAGTGTGTCAGTTTCTTTCACTGTCAAAGTCCTTGTTTCCAGGGACCTGGAAGGACAGTGAGGTAATTCTCCTTGTGCTAAATTGTGCTTAAAAAAAACATTTTTTCTAGGGACAGAAAACTGTAGGTAGGGAGAGTGTGTCAGTTTCTTTCACTGCCAAAGTCCTTGTTTCCAGGGACCTGGAAGGACAGTGAGGTAATTCTCCTTGTGCTAAATTGTGCTTAAAAAAAACATTTTTTCTAGGGACAGAAAACTGTAGGTAGGGAGAGTGTGTCAGTTTCTTTCACTGTCAAAGTCCTTGTTTCCAGGGACCTGGAAGGACAGTGAGGTAATTCTCCTTGTGCTAAATTGTGCTTAAAAAAAACATTTTTTCTAGGGACAGAAAACTGTAGGTAGGGAGAGTGTGTCAGTTTCTTTCACTGTCAAAGTCCTTGTTTCCAGGGACCTGGAAGGACAGTGAGTGAATTCTCCTTGTGCTATATTGTGCTTAAAAAAAACATTTTTTCTAGGGACAGAAAACTGTAGGTAGGGAGAGTGTGTCAGTTTCTTTCACTGTCAAAGTCCTTGTTTCCAGGGACCTGGAAGGACAGTGAGGTAATTCTCCTTGTGCTAAATTGTGCTTAAAAAAAACATTTTTTCTAGGGACAGAAAACTGTAGGTAGGGAGAGTGTGTCAGTTTCTTTCACTGTCAAAGTCCTTGTTTCCAGGGACCTGGAAGGACAGTGAGGTAATTCTCCTTGTGCTAAATTGTGCTTAAAAAAAACATTTTTTCTAGGGACAGAAAACTGTAGGTAGGGAGAGTGTGTCAGTTTCTTTCACTGTCAAAGTCCTTGTTTCCAGGGACCTGGAAGGACAGTGAGGTAATTCTCCTTGTGCTAAATTGTGCTTAAAAAAAACATTTTTTCTAGGGACAGAAAACTGTAGGTAGGGAGAGTGTGTCAGTTTCTTTCACTGTCAAAGTCCTTGTTTCCAGGGACCTGGAAGGACAGTGAGGTAATTCTCCTTGTGCTAAATTGTGCTTAAAAAAAACATTTTTTCTAGGGACAGAAAACTGTAGGTAGGGAGAGTGTGTCAGTTTCTTTCACTGTCAAAGTCCTTGTTTCCAGGGACCTGGAAGGACAGTGAGGTAATTCTCCTTGTGCTAAATTGTGCTTAAAAAAAAACATTTTTTCTAGGGACAGAAAACTGTAGGTAGGGAGAGTGTGTCAGTTTCTTTCACTGTCAAAGTCCTTGTTTCCAGGGACCTGGAAGGACAGTGAGGTAATTCTCCTTGTGCTAAATTGTGCTTAAAAAAAACATTTTTTCTAGGGACAGAAAACTGTAGGTAGGGAGAGTGTGTCAGTTTCTTTCACTGTCAAAGTCCTTGTTTCCAGGGACCTGGAAGGACAGTGAGGTAATTCTCCTTGTGCTAAATTGTGCTTAAAAAAAACATTTTTTCTAGGGACAGAAAACTGTAGGTAGGGAGAGTGTGTCAGTTTCTTTCACTGTCAAAGTCCTTGTTTCCAGGGACCTGGAAGGACAGTGAGGTAATTCTCCTTGTGCTAAATTGTGCTTAAAAAAAACATTTTTTCTAGGGACAGAAAACTGTAGGTAGGGAGAGTGTGTCAGTTTCTTTCACTGTCAAAGTCCTTGTTTCCAGGGACCTGGAAGGACAGTGAGGTAATTCTCCTTGTGCTAAATTGTGCTTAAAAAAAACATTTTTTCTAGGGACAGAAAACTGTAGGTAGGGAGAGTGTGTCAGTTTCTTTCACTGTCAAAGTCCTTGTTTCCAGGGACCTGGAAGGACAGTGAGGTAATTCTCCTTGTGCTAAATTGTGCTTAAAAAAAACATTTTTTCTAGGGACAGAAAACTGTAGGTAGGGAGAGTGTGTCAGTTTCTTTCACTGTCAAAGTCCTTGTTTCCAGGGACCTGGAAGGACAGTGAGGTAATTCTCCTTGTGCTAAATTGTGCTTAAAAAAAACATTTTTTCTAGGGACAGAAAACTGTAGGTAGGGAGAGTGTGTCAGTTTCTTTCACTGTCAAAGTCCTTGTTTCCAGGGACCTGGAAGGACAGTGAGTGAATTCTCCTTGTGCTATATTGTGCTTAAAAAAACATTTTTTCTAGGGACAGAAAACTGTAGGTAGGGAGAGTGTGTCAGTTTCTTTCACTGTCAAAGTCCTTGTTTCCAGGGACCTGGAAGGACAGTGAGGTAATTCTCCTTGTGCTAAATTGTGCTTAAAAAAAACATTTTTTCTAGGGACAGAAAACTGTAGGTAGGGAGAGTGTGTCAGTTTCTTTCACTGTCAAAGTCCTTGTTTCCAGGGACCTGGAAGGACAGTGAGGTAATTCTCCTTGTGCTAAATTGTGCTTAAAAAAAACATTTTTTCTAGGGACAGAAAACTGTAGGTAGGGAGAGTGTGTCAGTTTCTTTCACTGTCAAAGTCCTTGTTTCCAGGGACCTGGAAGGACAGTGAGGTAATTCTCCTTGTGCTAAATTGTGCTTAAAAAAAACATTTTTTCTAGGGACAGAAAACTGTAGGTAGGGAGAGTGTGTCAGTTTCTTTCACTGTCAAAGTCCTTGTTTCCAGGGACCTGGAAGGACAGTGAGGTAATTCTCCTTGTGCTAAATTGTGCTTAAAAAAAACATTTTTTCTAGGGACAGAAAACTGTAGGTAGGGAGAGTGTGTCAGTTTCTTTCACTGTCAAAGTCCTTGTTTCCAGGGACCTGGAAGGACAGTGAGTGAATTCTCCTTGTGCTAAATTGTGCTTAAAAAAAACATTTTTTCTAGGGACAGAAAACTGTAGGTAGGGAGAGTGTGTCAGTTTCTTTCACTGTCAAAGTCCTTGTTTCCAGGGACCTGGAAGGACAGTGAGGTAATTCTCCTTGTGCTAAATTGTGCTTAAAAAAAACATTTTTTCTAGGGACAGAAAACTGTAGGTAGGGAGAGTGTGTCAGTTTCTTTCACTGTCAAAGTCCTTGTTTCCAGGGACCTGGAAGGACAGTGAGGTAATTCTCCTTGTGCTAAATTGTGCTTAAAAAAAACATTTTTTCTAGGGACAGAAAACTGTAGGTAGGGAGAGTGTGTCAGTTTCTTTCACTGTCAAAGTCCTTGTTTCCAGGGACCTGGAAGGACAGTGAGGTAATTCTCCTTGTGCTAAATTGTGCTTAAAAAAAACATTTTTTCTAGGGACAGAAAACTGTAGGTAGGGAGAGTGTGTCAGTTTCTTTCACTGTCAAAGTCCTTGTTTCCAGGGACCTGGAAGGACAGTGAGGTAATTCTCCTTGTGCTAAATTGTGCTTAAAAAAAACATTTTTTCTAGGGACAGAAAACTGTAGGTAGGGAGAGTGTGTCAGTTTCTTTCACTGTCAAAGTCCTTGTTTCCAGGGACCTGGAAGGACAGTGAGTGAATTCTCCTTGTGCTATATTGTGCTTAAAAAAAACATTTTTTCTAGGGACAGAAAACTGTAGGTAGGGAGAGTGTGTCAGTTTCTTTCACTGTCAAAGTCCTTGTTTCCAGGGACCTGGAAGGACAGTGAGGTAATTCTCCTTGTGCTAAATTGTGCTTAAAAAAAACATTTTTTCTAGGGACAGAAAACTGTAGGTAGGGAGAGTGTGTCAGTTTCTTTCACTGTCAAAGTCCTTGTTTCCAGGGACCTGGAAGGACAGTGAGGTAATTCTCCTTGTGCTAAATTGTGCTTAAAAAAAACATTTTTTCTAGGGACAGAAAACTGTAGGTAGGGAGAGTGTGTCAGTTTCTTTCACTGTCAAAGCCCTTGTTTCCAGGGACCTGGAAGGACAGTGAGTGAATTCTCCTTGTGCTAAATTGTGCTTTAAAAAAAAAATTTTTCTAGGGACAGAAAACTGTAGGTAGGGAGAGTGTGTCAGTTTCTTTCACTGTCAAAGTCCTTGTTTCAAGGGACAGAGAAGGACACCTGAAGGTAGCCCTTATTGCTTTTTTCCCATCTCCCTGCAGGCCATCTATTAGAATGTCTGGAAGGCAAACAAGGAGAGGCAGACAGTCAGGAGGCAATAAAAGAGGGCAAGCAGGCTCTGTGTCTGGGGGCAACAGTGCTGGTCGTGGACGCGGTGCATTGTCATCAGCACATGGCCATGGGACACGCTTGTCATTCTTTTCGGCAGCTGGACATGTTGAGCCACATCATGCCGAAGACTTGGTAGAGTGGATGACCAAGCCCTCCTCCTCCTCCTCATCCTCTCTCACCCAGGCTCAGGGTACTGGAAAAGCAGCTGCCAAAGCGTCCTCTTCCCTGGTATCAATGTCAGACTCATCATCAGTCACTCCTTCCCTAGACCCACCATGTCCTCCTCCTGAGGAGTCCCCCGAACTGTTTCAGCACAGTGTTGGGTACATGCTCCAGGAGGATGCCCAGCGTTTCGAAGGGTCTGATGATGAAACCCAGCTAGAGGAAGGCAGTAGCGTGAGAGCAGACAGAGGGGATGCTCAAGAAGGACACCAATCTGGCAGTCATGTTCCAGCAGCTGCAGCATACTGCCAGATTGGCTCCAGTGATGAGGAGGGAGGTGATGATGAGGTCACTGACTCCACGTGGGTGCCTAATAGGAGAGAGGAGGAGGAGGAGGATGAGGAGGAGGCACATCTCCAACGAGGCAGGATGCCCTTTGGTGGCCAGCGTAAGGGCAGTACACCGACGGAATCACACCGCAGAGCTCCGCCTGTGCAGGGCGCTGCCTCTGCCCGTCATTCAAAAAGTTCTTTGGTGTGGGCCTTTTTTGAGGCTAGTGCATCAGATCGCACAGCTGCTGTTTGCAACATATGTCTCAAGCGTATATCGCGTGGCCAAAACATCAGCCGCTTGGGTACCACATGCCTGACCAGACATATGTTGACCTGCCATGCAGCTCGTTGGCAAGCCTACCTGAAAGACCCACACCAAAGAACAAAGCGGACCTCTCCTTGCACCGCATCAGCTGGGATCTCCAACCCCACTATAACTTCAGTCCTCTCTGAAACATGCACTGAGAGGAATGAAGGTGTAGAATTAGGTGTGTCACAGCCAAGTACTTGCGGCCACTCTGCTAGCAGTACATCGACGTCCGATTCTAGCAGGCAAATTTCCCTGCCCCAGCTGCTGGACCGTCGAAAGAAGTTCACTCCCAGCCATCCACATGCCCAGCGGTTGAATGCTAGCTTGGCTAAATTGCTAGCGCTTCAACTGCTGCCTTTTCAGTTGGTAGACTCGGCCCCCTTCCGTGAGTTTGTGCAATGTGCGGTTCCTCAGTGGCAGGTTCCCAAACGCCACTTTTTCTCACGGAAGGCTATTCCGGCTCTCTACCGGCATGTGGAAGGCAATGTCTTGGCCTCGCTGGACAGGGCGGTCAGCGGTAAGGTGCATATTACCGCTGACTCATGGTCCAGCAGGCATGGACAGGGACGTTACCTTTCTTTCACGGCCCATTGGGTCACTCTTTTGGCAGCTGGGAAGGATGCAGGACAAGGTGCAGTAGTGTTGGAGGTTGTCCCACCGCCACGCCTCCAAAATGCTACTACTGGTTGTGACACACCTCTCTCCTCCACCCCCTCCTCTTCTTCTTCCTCCATGGCCTCTTCCTGTGGTTTGTCCTATGAACCAGCGGTGCTCCGTAGCCGTTCACGGGGCTACGCAAGTACGCAGGCAAAAAGATGCCATGCCGTGCTTGCGCTGGTGTGTTTGGGGGACAGAAGCCACACTGGGGCAGAGGTCCTGTCTGCTCTGCAGGGCCAGGCCGAGAGGTGGTTGACGCCACGCCAGCTTAAGCCAGGAATGGTGGTTTGCGACAATGGCACCAACCTCCTCTCCGCCCTCCGACAGGGACAACTGACCCATGTGCCCTGTGTGGCTCACGTCCTTAACCTGGTGGTGCAGCGGTTCTTGGGCAGGTACCCGGGCTTACAGGATGTCCTGAGGCAGGCCAGGAAAGTCTGTGTGCATTTCCGCAGATCTTATAATGCCAGTGCTCGCCTGGCTGAGCTGCAAAAGGAGTTGAACCTGCCCAAGAACCGCCTTATATGTGACATGCCCACCAGGTGGAACTCAACGTTGGCCATGCTGCAGCGGCTGCACACGCAGCAGAGGGCCATCAATGAGTACCTGTGCGACTACGGCACCAGGACAGGGTCAGGGGAGCTTGGTTTTTTTTCTCCACGCCAGTGGGGCATGATCAGGGATGCATGCACTGTCCTGGCACCATTTGAGGAGGCCACGAGGATGGTGAGCAGTGACAGTGCATGCATCAGTGACACTGTACCTCTTGTCCACCTGTTGGAGCACACGCTGCGTGGAATAATGGACAGGGCACTTGAGGCAGAACAGAGGCAGGAAGAGGAGGACTTCCTTGCCTCTCAAGGCCCCCTTTACCCAGACAGTGTTCCTTCTGTCCCACCCATCGCACAGGAAGAGGAGGAGGAGGAGGAGGAGGAGGAGGAGGAGGAGGATTGTGTCAGCATGGAGGTGGAGGCTGGCACTCAGCATCATCAGCAGCAGTCTTTTAGGGATGATTTACAGTCCCAAGAAACCAGTGGACTTGTACGTGCCTGGGAGGAGGTGGCTGCGGATCATGTCGTCCTTAGTGACCCAGAGGACTCCGGAGCGAATGCCTCAGCAAACCTACGCTGCATGGCCTCCCTGATCCTGCAAAGTCTGCGGAAGGATCCTCGTATTCTTCGGATCAAGGAGAGGGACCATTACTGGCTGGCCACTCTCCTTGATCCACGGTACAAGGGTAAGGTTGCGGACCTTATGTTACCGTCGCAGAGGGAGCAGAGGATGAGACAACTCCGGGAGGCCTTGCAGAAAGGTCTGTGCAACGCGTTCCCAGAGACTGGGAGGTTACAAACTCCTGGTCCTGGACAACAAGTTGCTGAGGCTTCGGCCAGTCAAAGAAGGAGCGGTGGGGAAGGTGGCCGTCTGACCGATGCGTTCAGACAATTCTTTAGTCCGCAGCCCCAAAGTATGATCGGTTCCAGCAACCATCGCCAGCGTCTGATAAACATGGTGCAGGAATATCTAGGGGCAAGGTCAGACTTGGACACCTTCCCCACCGAAAATCCTCTGGCTTACTGGGTCTTGAGGATGGATCACTGGCCAGAGCTTGCACAGTATGCAATTGAGCTACTGGCCTGTCCTGCATCCAGCGTTCTTTCGGAACGCACATTCAGTGCTGCTGGAGAATTTGTCACGGATCACAGGGTGCGCCTGTCCACCGACTCGGTTGATCGACTGACTTTCATCAAGATGAACCAGTCTTGGATCACCACCAGCTACCACACACCTGATGCTGATATAACAGACTAATTGATTTTAACATGTCACATCCCTTCAAGACTGATGCTGATGCTGAGTGCCTGTGCTGTTATGTTGACTGGCTATCCTCCTCCTCCGAGTCCTCAATGATACGATTGATGATGATAGCTTGGAAGATCATTTTTGTTTATGGGTGCCGCCACCAGTGGCTAAGGCCCAATTTTTCAGCCCCTGTTTTACAGGGGCGTGTAATTACAATTTTTTTAGCAATAATTTGCCATAGGGCTCATTGCTGTGCTCCAAGTACAGTATCTGTGAGGGGTTGGAGTGTTGTGGCACCAGTGCCTAAGGCCCAATTTTTCAGCCCCTGTTTAACAGGGGCGTGTCATTACAATTTTTGAAGCAATACTTTGCAACAGGGCTCATTGCTGTGCTCCAAGTACAGTATCTGTGAGGGGTTGTAGTGTTGTGCCACCAGTGCCTAAGGCCCAATTTTTCAGCCCCTGTTCAACAGGGGCATGCAATTACAATTCTTGATCTAATAATTCACAGCAGGGTCCATTGCTGCACCCACCAAGAGTAACTCTGAGGGCTTACAGTCTTGTGGCAACGCCACCACCACCACGAAAGGCCCAATTTTTCAGCCCCTGTTCAAAAGGGGCATGTAATTACAATTCTTGATTTAATAATTCACAGCAGGGCCCATTGCTGCACCCACCAAGAGTAACTGTCAGGGCTTACAGTGTTGTGGCACCAGCACCACCATCAAAGCCCCAATTTTTACTACCACTGTTCAACAATTATATGTAATTAAAATTCCTGATATAATAGTTGACAGCAGGGCGTTCCAGCACCAACCAAGAGTAACTGAGTGCTTACAGTGTTGTGCCAACACCAACAACTAAGGGGCCTATTTCTGCAGAGTATATACGGCAGGTCCCTACTTTCAAACATCCAACTTACAAACGACTCCTACTTGCAAACGAAAGAAGACAACAGGAAGTGAGAGGAAATCTACCCCTAGAAAGGAAAATTCTCTCCTGTAAGAATAAATATGGGAGAAAGGGGTCTCATCTGTACTGATGCTTTATCAGCAATCCTTGTTTCAAGAAAAACACCACATTTCAAAAACAGTTGTCATTGGGACGGAAAGTGAGGTGAAATGTTCTGAACAGGGGCACAGACAGCAAAACAAATGTTACAGGGGTGATAACCCTTACCTATGTTTCCCAAAAAGTTTAAAAATAGATTTTTGGGCTGGAACTACACTTCAACAATGTACCTGTTCAAAATTACAAACAGATTCTACATAAGAACAAACCTACAGTCCCTGTCTTGTATGCACCGCCTGTATACGGCTGTTCAGAGTATATAGGGCCTTTTTTATTTTATGTGCGGGGTTCCCCTTAATATCCATACAAGACCCAAAGGGGCTGGTAATGGGCTGGGGTAGGGGGGGGGGTCATGGGGTAGCTATGCCATTTTTCTTAAAGAATTTCATCCATATTACCGGGACCAGACATTACATTAAAGCCGCAAGCAGTTTTAAATGGCTTTTTTTTCCTTTAGAAGTGTCATTTTGTGCAGGGACAGTTCTAAACACGGGAAACACGTGGCACTTCACAGGCATACTTTAGACACCCCCCAGGTACGATATTTAAAGGAATATTTGACTTTTTTTTTTTCACTTTATGCATCATTAAAATGACTGCTCCCGAAAAACGACCGTTTTTAAAACTTCTTTTTGCATTGATACATGTCCCCTGGTGCACAACCCGGGTTCCCAAACCCTATTTATGACAATAACATGCATAATAGTTGTTATAATTAGCACTTTAGAATTTGAACGTTCGCATCCATTGTATTTAATAGGGTTCTAATGTTCGTTCGAACTTTCGGTCCGTTCGCGGGTTCTGGTGCGAACCGAACCCGGGGGTGTTCGGCTCATCACTAATGGACAACCAGATATGGCTCCTTACAGGACAAGGCGGCTAATTCCGATACTCTTTTAGCCGAACAAATGGCTACTAAGAAAATCAATTTCCTGGTGAGAAGAACCAAGGAAATGTGTTGCAATGGTTCAAACGGTTGTTTCTGTAGAACCGACAGAACCAGGTTTAAGTCCCATGGACATATGGGAATACTAACCGGAGGGCTAATACGCATCACTCCTTGTATGAAAGCTTTGACTAGTGAATGCGAAGCCAAGGGCCTTTGAAAAAATATTGACAAGGCCGAAATCTGACCCTTGATTGTACTCAAGGCCAGCTTCCTATCTACAGCCCACTGTAGGAAGTCCAAAATCCTACCTATTACGTACTTACGTGGATGCCATTTCTTGGCCTCACACCATGTAATGTACGCCTTCCAGATCCTATAATAGATCTGCCTGGATACCGGCTTCCTGGCATTGATCATGGTAGATACCACAGGATTAGAGAGCCCTCTCTTTTTCAGAATGTGGGCTTCAATAGCCAGGCCGTCAAACCTAGGGCTGGTAAGGAAGGGTGGTATATCGGTCCTTGCGACAGCAGGTCCGGACGATGTGGGAGGGTCCAAGGACTCCTCACTGACATTTTTACAATCTCCGCGTACCATGCCCTTCGGGGCCACGCTGGAGCCACCAGAATCACTGGTTTCTTTTCTACCCTGATTCTGCGGATTAATCGCGGTAACAATTGTGGCGGTGGGAATGCATATATCAGCTTGAACTGATCCCAAGGGAACACTAGGGCATCCGAGCCGCAAGCTATTGGGTCCCTTGTCCGAGAGACAAACCTGTCCACCTTTGCGTTGAATCTGGATGCTAGCAGATCTACATCCGGTGTTCCCCACCGCTGGCATATTGCCTGGAAAACCTTGGGGTGAAGAGACCATTCCCCCGGGCATAATTGCTGGCGACTTAAAAAGTCCGCTTTCCAATTTTCCACTCCTGGGATGAAAACCGCGGATATGGCTGGGACATATCTTTCTGCCCATTCCAGGATGCAATTCGCTTCCCTCTGGGCTGCACGACTCCTGGTGCCACCCTGGTGATTGATATATGCCACTGCTGTGGCATTGTCTGATTGAATTCTGACAGGGGACCCTTGGAGTTTGGATGTCCATGCTACTAGGGCATACCGGGCTGCTCGTATCTCTAAGAGATTGATGGGCAGGGCCTTCTCTGCTTCTGACCACTTGCCCTGGAGAGACCATTGCTCCAGTACTGCCCCCCAGCCTATGAGGCTGGCATCTGTAGTGACCACCTTCCAAGAAACCGGACTGAAGGGTTTCCCTTTTTCCAGATTCTGGGGCACCAACCACCAATGGAGGCTCTTGCGAACGGAAGGGGACAGGGACATTGGTAAGTCTAAAGCCTGAACTTTTTTGTTCCAGGCTGACAGTATGGCCCTCTGCAAGTTCCTTGAATGGAATTGACTGTAGGGTACTGCTTCGAATGAAGCCACCATTTTTCCCAGCAGCCTCATGCACAGGCGTATGGATGGTTTTCTTTTTGTACCCACTAAGTGGGTCAAATCTTTTAAAGACGACACCTTTTCTGGAGGTAAGAAAATCTTTCTCTGATTTGAATCCAGCCTTAGCCCTAAGTATTCCAGACTTCTGACTGGTCTTAGAGCTGACTTGTCCCGGTTGATAATCCAACCGTGATACTCCAGATACTTGATTGTCTTGTGAATAGCTACTTCCAGCTTTTCCACTGAGTGGTCTATTAGTAGCAGGTCGTCTAGATATGCCATTATCGTTACACCTTGTGTTCTTAGATTGGCCAATAGTGGGGCCAGAATTTTTGTGAACACTCGTGGTGCTGTGGCCAGACCGAAAGGTAAGGCTCTGAACTGAAAATGGCGCCCTTCTACTGCAAAGCGTAGAAATTTCTGGTGGGCCGGAAAGATGGGAATATGCAGATAAGCATCCCTTATGTCGATCGAGGCTAACCATTTCTGCCCTTGTAGGGCGGTGGCCACCGATCGGATCGACTCCATCCGAAAAGTCCTGATATTTAGGAACTTGTTTAGCCCTTTTAGATTTAATATGGGCCTCATGTCCCCATTTGGTTTGGGGACTGTGAAAAGGTTCGAGTAAAACCCGAACCCACTTTCTTCCAGGGGAACCTTCATGATTACACCTTGGAGCAATAGTTGTTCTAGTGCCAAAAGGAGGGATCCTCTCTTCTGGGGATCGCTTGGCACGTTTGACCTCATAAATTGGGCAGGAGGAGTGTCTTTTAACTCCAGCTTGTATCCCAGACTTACTGCGGAGAGCACCCATCTGTCTCTGATGGTGTCCCGCCAGGTCTCTGTGAACAACTGAAGTCTTCCCCCCACCCGATTGAGTGGGGGCAACCCTTCATGACTTGGGGGGAGGTTTTGTACCTCTCTTGACCCAGGTTTTCTTGTTACCCTGTGATTGTCCCTGATTTCTGCCCCCTGAATTTGACCGCGGAGGCCGTCGGAACTGTTTCACAGCCGATGTGCCAGGGACTGGAGAAGTAGGCCTCTTAAAAGAAGGACTTCTACTCTTGTTCTTAACCGGTAAGAGTGAACTTTTACCGGCAGAAATTTTCTGGATATATTTGTCCAGATCTTCTCCAAATAAGCGTTCTCCATGAAATGGGAAGCTAACCAGCAATTTCTTACAGGGAGCTTCAGCAGACCAGTTTTTGAGCCATAGAAGCCTACGCATATGTACTACAGACAGCGTAAAGCGGGAGGCCTGTTGGATTGTATCCTTTATGGCGTCCACCGCAAAACACAAGGCTCTAGGTAGGTCAGCTAGGGCAAGAGCCTGCTGATCTGGTAAGTCCCTTAAGACTTGTTTCAACTGATCTTTCACCGCTTGGCAGACTCCAATCGCTGCTACCGCAGGTTGTGTCACCATGCTTGCTGTAGAGAAAGCAGATTTTAGTAAAGACGCCAATTTTTTATCTATTGGGTCTTTGAACATTGGAACATTATCTACTGGACATGTCAGTGATTTGTTCACAGAAGAGATGGCTGGGTCCACTGTAGGGACCCTCCATTTTTTTATGAACTTATCCTCCATGGGATAGATCACCGGAAATCTCTTGGGGGGAGTAAATATTTTATCAGGATGCTCCCAATCCTGGTAAATAAGCCCTTCCAATAAAGGGTGGATTGGGAAGGAACAGACAGCCTGGGGAGCTTTCAGCGACCCCAGCGAGGAAACCGTAGTGGTTGATGGTTCCGCCAGAGGCATTTTAAATGCTGATCGGACCATGTTAGTCAGAGACTGAACCCATAATCTTTCAGCCTGAGATGCTGAGAAAGGTTCTTCCACTGTTGATTCCTCCATAACTGAATCAACCTCATCCTGATCCCCTTCAGGTAGGTCGATCTCTGTGTGGGGCTGTTCCTCCACTAACAGGCACTCTGAAGGAGGAGACGGAGATCGGACGCGCTTTTCCTGTGACAGGGAAGCAGCGATCAATGCTGTTAATCTCTCTTCCAATCCTCCCAGAGTTGAGGATAAAACCTCCTCTGTTATATATACAGGAGCAGGTGGACTGGGGACAGCCGCAGCACCAGGCACTCCTGCGGGGTTCCTACGGCTACTGACCTCTGAATTCTCAGGGGAGATTGGTGCAGTACAAGCATGCCCAATATCCTCAGAGCCCGATGGAGACCCCTTTGGCTTCCTGGAAGACCTATTTCCGGAGCGTCTGGACGACATATCCTTTAAGCACAAAGCTGAGGTATTCCCGTCGTCATACACCAATTTTTGCTGGTAATAGTCTAACACAGTTGCTGCTATATACCAGCTGGTGTCCACTAAAGTGCCTTTCTATGGGGATGCCTGCATCAACCGCCTCTGTGTGCCACTGTTTGTTGCTAGCTCTGTTTGCATCCAGCTGACACTTGTACTGTGTCTTTTATACATGCTGGGACGCCTGCACATGCGCAGAAGCGCCGCGGCGCGCATCGAGCGTCATCCACCCGCCCCACCCCTTTTTTTTCATAGGAGGCGCGTGCACGCGCCCGCGCGCACGCCCGTGCGCCATTGGCGCCCTTTTAGAAAACCAAGCAGGGACTAGGAGCCAGGGCCCTTTTTGCCGGAGGGCCTGTGCGGTGGATGAGCGCAGCAACAGGGCAGAGGAAGTGGATTCCCACAGAGAACTTACCAACTGCCTGGATCTTTTGACTTGAAAAAACCAAAGATCCACATGACAAGAAAAAATGGACCACAGCGGCCTCTAGTGGTTTAACACAGGTACCGCGGTCCTCTTTTTTTTTTTTTTTCTTGACTACTATTAAAATTTTACATTTTTCAGTAGTTACAGGCATACACAGATATTAGCGGGAATACCGTTAGGTAACAGACAGAAAGACAAATTAGGCTTGGGCGTCCCCCAATAGAACCAAGTTCCTGGGGGCCCCCACTTACCTGTTCCCCGCCGCAGGACTCTTTTTGGTCCACAGAAGCCCAAACTTCACCTATCACGGCAGGCATTGTAATTAAACCTTCAGGGACCGGGTTCCCAAGGATTCCACTCCCCTGGACCTGTATAGCACCCTGCACAGAAAACATCTTGGTCGTGGGTATGACCAGAGCTCTGGATCCCAGGGTCCAGCCCTCCTAAGAGAGGCATTACAGGCAAAACCTTGCTCTTCTGCTGCAAGGCCCGGGTACCGACCGTTTAGCTATGAAGCTTTTTTGGTGGGATCCGGAACAGCTTACTAAGGCCCGTAAAAGAACCTGTACGCAAGCCCAGTGAAAACACGTTACTCTTTGGCCAACACCTTAGACACTGGCAAAAAACTGAGGTGCTCCCGGATGGGAGGGGCTTATATAGGGGAGGGTACTTCCGGTTTGGAAGTTGCCAGTGCCAGCACCTGAAGGTAAACTATATAACCCATTAGTAATGACTAAGTCGCTCTGTGTCCCGTGATGTTCGAAAAAGAAATATGGAACAGCAAAATTGGTTTAGAACAGAATAGCACACTGTCAGTTTCACTCACTGTACCTCTCTGTCCCTCAACTCAAGGATTGAAAATATGGTTCAGCAAAATAGTTTTCCAACAGAATAGCACACTGACACTTTCCCTCACTGTCCTACTCTGTCCCTCCCTACAAACAAGATTTAGCACAGAATAGCACACTGATAATTTCTACGAGTGTCCTTCTCTGTCCCTAAACTCAAGGATTGAAAATATGGAACAGCAAAATTGGTTTAGAACAGAATAGCACACTGTCAGTTTCACTCACTGTACCTTTCTGTCCCTCAAATCAAGGATTGAAAATATGGTTCAGCAAAATAGTATTAGAACAGAATAGCACACTGACACTTTCCCTCACTGTCCTACTCTGTCCCTCCCTACAAACAAGATTTAGCACAGAATAGCACACTGATAATTTCTACGAGTGTCCTTCTCTGTCCCTAAACTCAAGGATTGAAAATATGGAACAGCAAAATTGGTTTAGAACAGAATAGCACACTGTCAGTTTCACTCACTGTACCTCTCTGTCCCTCAACTCAAGGATTGAAAATATGGTTCAGCAAAATAGTTTTAGAACAGAATAGCACACTGACACTTTCCCTTACTGTCCTACTCTGTCCCTCCCTACAAACAAGATTTAGCACAGAATAGCACACTGATAATTTCTACGAGTGTCCTTCTCTGTCCCTAAACTCAAGGATTGAAAATATGGAACAGCAAAATTGGTTTAGAACAGAATAGCACACTGTCAGTTTCACTCACTGTACCTCTCTGTCCCTCAACTCAAGGATTGAAAATATGGAACAGCAAAATAGGTTTAGAACAGAATAGCACACTGTCAGTTTCACTCACTGTACCTCTCTGTCCCTCAAATCAAGGATTGAAAATATGGTTCAGCAAAATAGTTTTAGAACAGAATAGCACACTGACACTTTCCCTTACTGTCCTACTCTGTCCCTCCCTACAAACAAGATTTAGCACAGAATAGCACACTGATAATTTCTACGAGTGTCCTTCTCTGTCCCTAAACTCAAGGATTGAAAATATGGAACAGCAAAATTGGTTTAGAACAGAATAGCACACTGTCAGTTTCACTCACTGTACCTCTCTGTCCCTCTACTCAAGGATTGAAAATATGGTTCAGCAAAATAGTTTTAGAACAGAATAGCACACTGACACTTTCCCTTACTGTCCTACTCTGTCCCTCCCTACAAACAAGATTTAGCACAGAATAGCACACTGATAATTTCTACGAGTGTCCTTCTCTGTCCCTAAACTCAAGGATTGAAAATATGGAACAGCAAAATTGGTTTAGAACAGAATAGCACACTGTCAGTTTCACTCACTGTACCTCTCTGTCCCTCAACTCAAGGATTGAAAATATGGAACAGCAAAATAGGTTTAGAACAGAATAGCACACTGTCAGTTTCACTCACTGTACCTCTCTGTCCCTCAAATCAAGGATTGAAAATATGGTTCAGCAAAATAGTTTTAGAACAGAATAGCACACTGACACTTTCCCTTACTGTCCTACTCTGTCCCTCCCTACAAACAAGATTTAGCACAGAATAGCACACTGATAATTTCTACGAGTGTCCTTCTCTGTCCCTAAACTCAAGGATTGAAAATATGGAACAGCAAAATTGGTTTAGAACAGAATAGCACACTGTCAGTTTCACTCACTGTACCTCTCTGTCCCTCTACTCAAGGATTGAAAATATGGTTCAGCAAAATAGTTTTAGAACAGAATAGCACACTGACACTTTCCCTTACTGTCCTACTCTGTCCCTCCCTACAAACAAGATTTAGCACAGAATAGCACACTGATAATTTCTACGAGTGTCCTTCTCTGTCCCTAAACTCAAGGATTGAAAATATGGAACAGCAAAATTGGTTTAGAACAGAATAGCACACTGTCAGTTTCACTCACTGTACCTCTCTGTCCCTCAACTCAAGGATTGAAAATATGGAACAGCAAAATAGGTTTAGAACAGAATAGCACACTGTCAGTTTCACTCACTGTACCTCTCTGTCCCTCAACTCAAGGATTGAAAATATGGTTCAGCAAAATAGTTTTAGAACAGAATAGCACACTGACACTTTCCCTCACTGTCCTACTCTGTCCCTCCCTACAAACAAGATTTAGCACAGAATAGCACACTGATAATTTCTACGAGTGTCCTTCTCTGTCCCTAAACTCAAGGATTGAAAATATGGAACAGCAAAATTGGTTTAGAACAGAATAGCACACTGTCAGTTTCACTCACTGTACCTCTCTGTCCCTCAACTCAAGGATTGAAAATATGGAACAGCAAAATAGGTTTAGAACAGAATAGCACACTGTCAGTTTCACTCACTGTACCTCTCTGTCCCTCAAATCAAGGATTGAAAATATGGTTCAGCAAAATAGTTTTAGAACAGAATAGCACACTGACACTTTCCCTTACTGCCCTACTCTGTCCCTCCCTACAAACAAGATTTAGCACAGAATAGCACACTGATAATTTCTACGAGTGTCCTTCTCTGTCCCTAAACTCAAGGATTGAAAATATGGAACAGCAAAATTGGTTTAGAACAGAATAGCACACTGTCAGTTTCACTCACTGTACCTCTCTGTCCCTCAACTCAAGGATTGAAAATATGGTTCAGCAAAATAGTTTTAGAACAGAATAGCACACTGACACTTTCCCTTACTGTCCTACTCTGTCCCTCCCTACAAACAAGATTTAGCACAGAATAGCACACTGATAATTTCTACGAGTGTCCTTCTCTGTCCCTAAACTCAAGGATTGAAAATATGGAACAGCAAAATTGGTTTAGAACAGAATAGCACACTGTCAGTTTCACTCACTGTACTTCTCTGTCCCTCAACTCAAGGATTGAAAATATGGAACAGCAAAATAGGTTTAGAACAGAATAGCACACTGTCAGTTTCACTCACTGTACCTCTCTGTCCCTCAACTCAAGGATTGAAAATATGGTTCAGCAAAATAGTTTTAGAACAGAATAGCACACTGACACTTTCCCTTACTGTCCTACTCTGTCCCTCCCTACAAACAAGATTTAGCACAGAATAGCACACTGATAATTTCTACGAGTGTCCTTCTCTGTCCCTAAACTCAAGGATTGAAAATATGGAACAGCAAAATTGGTTTAGAACAGAATAGCACACTGTCAGTTTCACTCACTGTACCTCTCTGTCCCTCAACTCAAGGATTGAAAATATGGAACAGCAAAATAGGTTTAGAACAGAATAGCACACTGTCAGTTTCACTCACTGTACCTCTCTGTCCCTCAACTCAAGGATTGAAAATATGGTTCAGCAAAATAGTTTTACAACAGAATAGCACACTGACACTTTCCCTCACTGTCCTACTCTGTCCCTCCCTACAAACAAGATTTAGCACAGAATAGCACACTGATAATTTCTACGAGTGTCCTTCTCTGTCCCTAAACTCAAGGATTGAAAATATGGAACAGCAAAATTGGTTTAGAACAGAATAGCACACTGTCAGTTTCACTCACTGTACCTCTCTGTCCCTCAAATCAAGGATTGAAAATATGGTTCAGCAAAATAGTATTAGAACAGAATAGCACACTGACACTTTCCCTCACTGTCCTACTCTGTCCCTCCCTACAAACAAGATTTAGCACAGAATAGCACACTGATAATTTCTACGAGTGTCCTTCTCTGTCCCTAAACTCAAGGATTGAAAATATGGAACAGCAAAATTGGTTTAGAACAGAATAGCACACTGTCAGTTTCACTCACTGTACCTCTCTGTCCCTCAACTCAAGGATTGAAAATATGGTTCAGCAAAATAGTTTTAGAACAGAATAGCACACTGACACTTTCCCTCACTGTCCTACTCTGTCCCTCCCTACAAACAAGATTTAGCACAGAATAGCACACTGATAATTTCTACGAGTGTCCTTCTCTGTCCCTAAACTCAAGGATTGAAAATATGGAACAGCAAAATTGGTTTAGAACAGAATAGCACACTGTCAGTTTCACTCACTGTACCTATCTGTCCCTCAACTCAAGGATTGAAAATATGGAACAGCAAAATAGGTTTAGAACAGAATAGCACAGTGTCAGTTTCACTCACTGTACCTCTCTGTCCCTCAACTCAAGGATTGAAAATATGGTTCAGCAAAATAGTTTTAGAACAGAATAGCACACTGACACTTTCCCTCACTGTCCTACTCTGTCCCTCCCTACAAACAAGATTTAGCACAGAATAGCACACTGATAATTTCTACGAGTGTCCTTCTCTGTCCCTAAACTCAAGGATTGAAAATATGGAACAGCAAAATTGGTTTAGAACAGAATAGCACACTGTCAGTTTCACTCACTGTACCTCTCTGTCCCTCAACTCAAGGATTGAAAATATGGAACAGCAAAATAGGTTTAGAACAGAATAGCACACTGTCAGTTTCACTCACTGTACCTCTCTGTCCCTCAACTCAAGGATTGAAAATATGGTTCAGCAAAATAGTTTTACAACAGAATAGCACACTGACACTTTCCCTCACTGTCCTACTCTGTCCCTCCCTACAAACAAGATTTAGCACAGAATAGCACACTGATAATTTCTACGAGTGTCCTTCTCTGTCCCTAAACTCAAGGATTGAAAATATGGAACAGCAAAATTGGTTTAGAACAGAATAGCACACTGTCAGTTTCACTCACTGTACCTCTCTGTCCCTCAACTCAAGGATTGAAAATATGGTTCAGCAAAATAGTTTTACAACAGAATAGCACACTGACACTTTCCCTCACTGTTCTACTCTGTCCCTCCCTACAAACAAGATTTAGCACAGAATAGCACACTGATAATTTCTACGAGTGTCCTTCTCTGTCCCTAAACTCAAGGATTGAAAATATGGAACAGCAAAATTGGTTTAGAACAGAATAGCACACTGTCAGTTTCACTCACTGTACCTCTCTGTCCCTCAACTCAAGGATTGAAAATATGGTTCAGCAAAATAGTTTTAGAACAGAATAGCACACTGACACTTTCCCTCACTGTCCTACTCTGTCCCTCCCTACAAACAAGATTTAGCACAGAATAGCACACTGATAATTTCTACGAGTGTCCTTCTCTGTCCCTAAACTCAAGGATTGAAAATATGGAACAGCAAAATTGGTTTAGAACAGAATAGCACACTGTCAGTTTCACTCACTGTACCTCTCTGTCCCTCAACTCAAGGATTGAAAATATGGTTCAGCAGAATAGTTTTAGAACAGAATAGCACACTGACACTTTCCCTCACTGTACCTCTCTGTCCCTAAACTCAAGGATTGAAAATATGGTTCAGCAAAATAGTTTTAGAACAGAATAGCACACTGACACTTTCCCTCACTGTACCTCTCTGTCCCTACAAACAAGGATTAGCACAGAATAGCACACTGTCACTGACACTCTCCCTACCTATCCTTATTTGTCCCTAAACACAAGGAATCCAGGATTAGTAAAGGAAAAATAATGACACTGTCCCTGCCTATGCTTCTCTTTCCCTGCTCCGGAACACACTACACAAGGCCGCCGCGCTGGCGGCCTTTTATAGTGTGAGGCGTGTACTAAACCCCCTCAGCAATAATTGGCCACAGGCATCCTGCCTGTGGCCAATCATTGCTCTCCTCGCTGCCGGCGCTGTGATTGGCCAAGCATGCGGGGTCACAGTGCATGCTTGGCCAATCACAGTGCCTGGATGACACTGCGATGGCGTAGTGCATTGTGGGCCGTTCGCGTCACTCGATTTTGGCATGAACGGCCCAAATCGTTCGATCTTCGTCGAACGATCGAACAGCCGATGTTCGAGTCGAACGTATGTTCGACTCGAACACGAAGCTCATCCCTACAGGGCAGGAAGTGAAGGGAATTCTCATCAATGGTACACAGATACCCCTTATTTATAACCCTCCTTTTCTCTATTAAAAAAAGAAAAAAGTTTTGCCTTCATTTCTACTTTAACAGGGAAACAAAGTTCCAAAGAAAGAAAATAACTTTTGAGGACTGTAATTCTGATTTGCAATAACTCTTTCTATAGTTATAGTGTGAAAGTAAATGTGTACAAATAAAAACAAAAACATAATTGATAATACTGTAAGTTTTAAGGATACTGTGAGGAGTTCTAAAGGCTAAAAGTCAAGTATGTTTATGAAATTCAGTAAACTCCTGATTGATTATTATTACCATCTTGTTTGAGTTTTAATAATGTCCTCCACTAAGACATAACTACACAGAAACTTTTAATGTACTGTGACAGCAGGAAGGTAAAGTCACCTGGTTGCATCCAGGGGGGTAGATATATTTCGCCCAGATTCAGGCTTTACGCCGACTTATACAACTAGGTGGAGAGTTGTATAAGGCTAGTGGGCTCATGGATGACTCATACCTCTAGGGAGAGTGTGGGGCGTCGTGCAGACAGAGATGAGGAGACCAGCTGAACCTTGTCAGCTCATTTAGGCCTCTATAAGAACTCCCAGCTTCATTAGATGTTAGCTCATGCCTGGAACCAGACCTGTGTGGACTGTCTAGGGAGAGTGAACCCCTGTGCGGTGAGAAAAAGCCTGTGTGGCTATTTGCTTGGACATTTAAAACCAGGGACTTAGGGACTAGGACAGCACTAGGCTGATCCCAGTTGTTAGTTAGGAAACCTGTATGTTTAGTCAGAGGTCAAGTTGACCAGGATTTATTTTATTTATGTTTCTTTTGCTTTGCTGTGTTTTGTCACTGTAAATAGAAAATAAACCGCACCTTTTTGATTTTGAAAACCACAACCTCCGTTTGCTGGGCCTGGTTTTGTCTGGGGAGCCCATCCCGGGGGTCACACACACCCGCTGCCGAGCTAACCCCCTCACAGTTGGTGGAGAATGCGGGCAGTTTTTTTTTAAGCCAGCATGGAGGAGATACTGAAACAGCTGGCTCTAGCAAATGCCAATCAACAGCAGACAAATGCAGGTTTGCAAAGGAGCCTTGCAGCCCAGCAGCAAGCTCATCAACAGAGCCTTGCAGCCCAGCAGCAAGCTCACCAACAGAGTCTGGAAGCTCAGCAACAAGCCCAGCAGCAATCTGAGGCCCGCTTCATAGACCTGTTACAGAAGCAAGAGCAGAGACTACAACAAATGGAAGCAGTAATGCAGCAACGTCCGCAGACCAGTGAGGAAAGCCGTCCCACTAATACCGCGTCCTTTGGGGTGAGTCGTTTATTGACAAAAATGACTGGAGAGGATGATCCAGAGGTATTTTTGACCACATTTGAAAGGACCGCTGAAAGAGAAAAGTGGCCTGAGGAGCAGTGGGCTGGACTGGTGGCTCCTCTGTTAACTGGTGAATCGCAGAAAGCTTACTATGACCTAGAGCCTAACCAAGCAAAAGACTATGTGATGCTAAAAGCTGAAATTTTGGCAAGGCTGGGTGTCACCCAGGCTGTCCGGGCTCAGCGTGTGCATAACTGGACTTTCCAGCTTGGAAAACCCCCCAGGTCTCAAATGTATGATCTCATTCACCTGAGCAGAAAGTGGCTACAGCCAGAGACTTTGTCCGCACCAAAGATTGTGGAACGTGTTGTAATGGATCGGTTTTTGAGAGCTCTTCCTACTGCCATCCAAAAGTGGGTAAGCCATGGAGACCCAGAAACGGCCGGTAAACTTGTGGATCGGGTAGAGAGATACTTGGCTGCAGAGAACCTGACGGCCTCTTCCAGAGACACTCAGACTTTCCACCCTAAGACCAGACCATCCCCAGGGGCGGATAAGAGGATTCCAAGGGGTGAGGGTGGAGAGAGTGAGAGGGTGGGAGCTCTACCCCAAGTTTGGCGAGAACAGCCTGGGAAATCAGCGGCTCAAGAGGCGGCAAGAAGGATCGTTTGCTACCGCTGCCGGCAAGCGGGACATATTGCAGCCAATTGCCCGGTTGTGGAGGAACCCATGCAGTGTGACTTTCTGACGGGCAGACGTCAGTCGCTGTGTGCGACAGTCGCATGCACTGCCATTCGAGGAACTGAGAAACATTTATGCAAAATGTGTGTTAATGGTAGAAATGTTGTGGTATTGCTGGATTCAGGTAGCCTTGTGACCCTGATAAAGGCTGAGTTAGTTAAAACAGAGGTCTTTGGGAATAGCAAGGTAGCTGTTATTTGTGTGCATGGGGACACCCGAGAGTATCCAGTGACTACAGTGTGTTTCGAGACCCCCAAAGGTACCCTCTCTCATCCAGTGGGCTTAGTATCTCAGTTACCGCATGACGCCATTGTGGGAAGGGATTTTCCGAAGTTCTGGGAACTGTGGGATGATCCTGAGCCCCCCACTGGTGCCCCTATGTACCAGGAATGTGATAGCCAGAACTCCCCTGAGAGTGGTGAAGACTCTCCGGAATTTCCCTTATCAGTATTGGCAGGGGAGACTCAAGAAACTGGAGAGGAGCCCACCTCCTCAGACGAAAACCTACCGTCTGTGGAGTTTTCTGATCTTGAGGTTCACAGGGAAAACTTTGCCACAGAACAGTTGAAAGACCCCGCCCTAATAAAGGCACGGGAAAACGTAGTGAAAATAGATGGCGAGTTAGTGAACCCAGATAATACCTGCACTTACCCATACTTCAGCGTAGAGAAGGACCTACTGTATCGGGTGGCAAAAAGGGCAGAAGAAACCGTTGAGCAGCTTGTGGTGCCCAAACCTTACAGGAAGTTGGTGTTGGAGTTGGCCCATGGGCACATTCTTGGAGGTCATCTGGGGACAGAGAAAACCCGAGAGAGGGTATTACAGAGATTCTATTGGCCGGGGGTGATGAAGGACATAGAAAATTATTGTTCCTCCTGCCCTGTGTGTCAGAGGTCGGCCCCGATGCCACATTTCCGTAGCCCGCTGGTCCCTCTACCCATCATTGAGGTCCCGTTTGAGAGGATCGCCATGGATTTGGTAGGGCCTATAATCAAGTCCGCTAGGGGGCACCAGTACATATTAGTTATAATGGACTATGCCACCCGTTATCCAGAAGCGATCCCTCTCCGAAATACCTCGGCCAAGACCATAGCCAAAGAGCTATCTCTTGTGTTTAGCCGGGTGGGTATTTGTAAAGAACTGCTTACGGACCAAGGTACACCCTTTATGTCCCGGGTTATGAAGGAGCTGTGTAAATTGTTCAAAGTGACGCAATTACGTACATCTGTGTATCACCCCCAAACCGATGGGCTGGTTGAAAGATTCAACAAAACCCTAAAACAAATGTTGAAGAAAGTGGTGGATAGAGATGGAAAGGATTGGGACTGTCTACTTCCTTATCTGATGTTTGCTATTAGGGAGGTGCCCCAATCCTCTACGGGATTCTCCCCCTTTGAGTTACTGTATGGGAGACACCCAAGAGGGCTGTTGGATATTGCCAAGGAAACTTGGGAAAGTGAGAGTTCTCCCCACAGGAGTGTGATTGAGCATGTCGCCCTGATGCAAGACCGAATTGCACAGGTAATGCCCATCGTGAAGGAACATTTGGCCCAAGCGCAGTTAGCACAGCAGAGAGTGTACAACCGTGGAGCCAAGACCCGTACCTTTTCCCCGGGGGATAGGATACTGGTACTTGTCCCTACGGTTGAAAGTAAATTCCTTGCCAAATGGCAAGGCCCCTATGAGATAATGGAAAAAGTGAGCGAAGTGAATTACAAGGTCAGACAACCAGGAAGGCGAAAGCCCGAACAGATCTATCACGTTAATCTGTTGAAAGCCTGGAGGGATAGAGAGTCCCTAGTCGCAGACACTTGGTCACCAGCTCAAACTGGTTGCGTGATTCCTGAGGTTGGAATAGCAGCCACCTTGTCACAACCCCAACAACAGGAGGTTAAGGAGTTTGTGCTTCGCAACAAGGAGGTATTCTCTGAGCTGCCGGGACAAACATCTGGGGTAGAGCATGACATCATTACCCCGCCCGGTGAAAGGGTGAAGTTAAAACCCTATCGGATCCCAGAGGCCCGACGGGAGGCAATACGGGAGGAAGTACAGAAAATGCTGAACTTAGGGGTGATAGAGGAGTCCCAAAGTGATTGGTCTAGTCCCATTGTGTTGGTGCCTAAACCGGATGGGAGCTGGCGATTTTGTAACGATTTTCGACAGTTGAACAAAGTTACAAAATTTGACACCTACCCCATGCCACGTATAGATGAGTTGATCGACCGGCTGGGAACAGCCCGATACATGACGACTCTTGACCTCACAAAAGGGTATTGGCAAATCCCCCTGGCCAAGTCGGCCAAAGAGAAAACCGCATTTGTAACCCCAGACGGGGCGTTCCAATATAAAAGAATGCCGTTCGGGTTACAGAATGCGCCGGCCACATTCCAGCGGAAAATGGACCAGATGCTGAGGCCCCATCGGGAGTATGCTGCGGCTTACCTGGATGACGTAATTGTCCATAGCACAGATTGGGCCTCACATCTGCCAAAAGTGCAAGCAGTCCTGGACTCTGTTCGGGAAGCGGGGTTTACGGCTAACCCCAAGAAGTGTACCATTGGGCAGGAGGAGGCCAAATATCTTGGGTACACCATTGGGAGGGGAGTAATAAAACCCCAACTCAACAAAAACGAGGCCATCCAGAGTTGGCCACGTCCCAACAGCAAGAAGCAGGTACGAGCCTTTCTGGGAATCGCTGGGTATTATCGGCGATTCATTCCCCACTTTGCTTCTAAGGCTGTGCCCCTAACCAACCTGACGAAGGGGAAAGGGTCGGTCATGATTAAATGGACCCCCGAGGCTGAGGCAGCATTCCAATTCTTGAAACAAGCCTTATGTAGCCAGCCAGTGTTGTACTCACCCGACTTCTCTAAAGACTTTGTCGTACAAAGTGATGCGTCAGATGTGGGGTTAGGAGCAGTATTGTCCCAGGTCTGGAACGGGGAAGAGCACCCAGTCATTTACCTCAGCAGGAAGTTGAAGTCCCATGAGGTAAATTACGCCACCGTTGAAAAGGAGTGTTTAGCGGTGAAGTGGGCTCTAGATTCCCTTCGGTACTACCTGCTAGGTAGGCACTTTGACATGGTTACGGATCACGCTCCGTTAAAGTGGATGGCTCAAAACAAGGAAACAAATAGAAGAGTGAATAGGTGGTTCCTGGCCCTCCAGGAATTCAACTTCACAGTAAAGCATCGCCCTGGCGTTCAAATGGGGAATGTGGATGCTTTGTCTCGAGTACATGAATGCCTGATTGCTGGTGTTCCAACCCCGAGGTTAAAACAAGAGGGGGGGGTATGTGACAGCAGGAAGGTAAAGTCACCTGGTTGCATCCAGGGGGGTAGATATATTTCGCCCAGATTCAGGCTTTACGCCGACTTATACAACTAGGTGGAGAGTTGTATAAGGCTAGTGGGCTCATGGATGACTCATACCTCTAGGGAGAGTGTGGGGCGTCGTGCAGACAGAGATGAGGAGACCAGCTGAACCTTGTCAGCTCATTTAGGCCTCTATAAGAACTCCCAGCTTCATTAGATGTTAGCTCATGCCTGGAACCAGACCTGTGTGGACTGTCTAGGGAGAGTGAACCCCTGTGCGGTGAGAAAAAGCCTGTGTGGCTATTTGCTTGGACATTTAAAACCAGGGACTTAGGGACTAGGACAGCACTAGGCTGATCCCAGTTGTTAGTTAGGAAACCTGTATGTTTAGTCAGAGGTCAAGTTGACCAGGATTTATTTTATTTATGTTTCTTTTGCTTTGCTGTGTTTTGTCACTGTAAATAGAAAATAAACCGCACCTTTTTGATTTTGAAAACCACAACCTCCGTTTGCTGGGCCTGTTTTTGTCTGGGGAGCCCATCCCGGGGGTCACACACACCCGCTGCCGAGCTAACCCCCTCACAGTACCCATTTGTAGAGTGTTGTGTTCACAGACTTTATATCTCTCATAGTAAGAAGTAGGGTGTAGACAAATAGACTAGTAGGGAGACGAGCAGAAAGAAGTGGACTACACAGGAACCATTAGAGACCTAGCTGCTTTTTCTTTTAAATAACACTCTAGTGTAAGGTTAGCATCAGTGGCGGCAGTTGGTATGTTTTTTTAAGGGGGCGGCAAACAGTTCACCCAATGCCATCTGGTTGGGTCCATCGGTTGGTCAACAGCCCCGAACTTTCACCATCTAGGTCGCGGGCAGCGCTTCCCCCAGGCGGCGGCTTCACCCTGCCTCTCCTCCTCCTGGTGCTTCAAGGCGGCTTCCCCTGCGTCTCCTCCCTTCTCCTCCTTGGCGGCCAATAGGATCACTTCTTCTCTTGGCCAATTGGGTGACAGGTCTCAGGACGCACTTCCTGATTGGCCAGGAGGAGAATCAGGAAGACATTAGCGAATATTAATTTGCTATTGTCACACAACTGGGTGGGCTCGGGGCTCAGTGCTCTGTGCCCTGAGACCTCCCTTTTTTTGAAAGCCTATTAGAGCCTCTGGCTCTAATGACGTGCTTCTAAAAAAAAACATAGGAATCCATGCGTTCGGTGCCCCGCATGTAGATTAGGGGGCCAGACGAATGGATTAGGGGGTGGCACCCCTGCACCCCGTATGGGCGGGACTGCACTGGTTAGCATGCAGAAAAAATGTGTGCAGGCATTTTAAAGTGCCAATAGTGGCCTGAGGTCAGAACAGTGAGGCAGTGACTAATGGAGATATCCCACTTAATAGAAGGTATTAGAACATTTTGAAAGTTATATTGTATGATCTCCCTATTTGTATGCGATTATATGGGACTTCATAGACGATTAATCCCATTTGTTATGGTTCTTTTATGCCCCCCCCCCTTTTTATGTACCTACTTTGTTATAAGTACAGAGCTTTGCAAGGATTGTTTGCCGCTCTGCTTTCTATTGTTTATCTTCAGAAAACATATAATAAAAACGATTGAAACAGAAAGTTATATTATATGTCAGTCAACCGACGTTTGTTTTCATACATTTACTCTTATAATGTTCAAAGTCAACTGTTTGCTATGTTTACTTTCAATAAAATTTTGATTGTGAAAAAAAATATATATATATATCAGTGGTGTCCAGACTTTCAAAACAAAGAGCCATCTAACTGCCCTTCAAACTTTAGGCGGGGGGGGGCAGACTGTGGCCAGCGGAAGTAGAAAATTTCCTGGCATCAGTGAGTGTAAACATGCCATAGGCTTGGTGGTCAGTGGTAGTAAAAAAGGAGGAATAGTGCCCCATCATTGGTGATAGTGGGAGAATTGGTTCCCCATCTCTGGTATCAGTGGAAGGAATAGTGCCTCAAGGGCCAGATGAAGTCAAGCAAAGGGCCACATCCTGCCCACAAGCCACAGTTTGGAGACCCCTAGTTGTATATCATCTTATGTTATGTGCACAGCAGTGGGATCTGTGCTGTTAGTAGTAGTAATCAGGTCCTACCATATGACACTGTGTAACATTGGCCAGAAAATCTTTATGCTAGAACATATGTTTGGGTGTACTAGTATTTGTCCATTCACGCTGATAAACATTTTAATTGAAGGAAGGAAACAGAATGTCATACCTTGACCAACAAATTTCAGCTGGAATTCACATTTTGGTCATTTGTCAGCAGATGTGCACAGATAGAATACCTATTGCTCCCAGGGGGCGTTTTTCACTCAACATATGGACTAATCTCTGATAGAAGGTGGCATCTTCCAATCTGATCTTCTTCTTAAACTGGGATCTCATGGGGAATTTGGAGCCACATTTTCTCAAGGACAGGTAAGCCCTGTTACTACCTGTTATTACTGTAGCGGGTGTTTGAATTTAAGGGAGGCATCTGGGTGGTAGTGTAACCCAGATGCACTAATTGCTAGGGGATCCGAGACCTTTTTCTGGTTCTTGGAGGACTCTGGTGGTGTGAGGTTCTTTGCGGTCCACAGGTGGCACTGTTGCCCTGGGCCGGAGCGAACTCACACCGCAAGACTGTACCTTTTTGTCCTCCCCTGGAGCTGGTACAGCGGGGCAGGGAGCCTGCTGTGACACAAAGGGAGAGGGGATAAAAGGGGCGGACGCCCTTACCACGGGGTTCAGAGTGGAGAGTTCGGAGTGGGAGTCGGAGGACTCGGCCGCACCCAGGCACCTTCAGCTTGGGTGCTGGCATTCCAGTGCTCCAGGCCTAGGTGCCCTTGGCCTGGCCGGAGCGGGGATGGAGTCCATCCCAGGCACCTTCAGCCTGGGGTGAGGTACTATGGCGGATGCCTGGGGCTCAGTACCTTCGACTGAGTTCCGCGAGGGTGGAGGAATCCGAAGGGGGCCCTAACTCCTTGGGTGCCCGTGTCTGAGTTCGTGAGGACTGGTGTGCGGAACTTCTCTGAAGAGTCCAGCGCAGCATTGCTGGTGACAAAGAGGCCTCCTGTTTCTCCCTTGGACGGATCTCCTTCCCCTGACAGGGGCCGTGTTAGCGAAGGTAATTCACGTTCTACCTCACATAGTCTGTGATAGTGACTATTCGCCACTGGTGATACCACAGTGGTTAGCAGGAGAAGGTAAAGGATTGTGCCTCGATCTATTCCCCATTACTATTCAGTAGAAGAAACTGTTTGTTGTTTGCCAAGATGAATAAAACTGAGTTGGACCTATTCACTGTGTGGAACTCTGGTTACTAGGAGCAAAGGAGTCAGGGACGAAGTACTGGACTTGACTCTAGGACACCTACACAAGACCCAATCTTCTGGCCTTCACCTCTTAGCTATGGAGGACATGGGCCATGGTGTATCTCATCCCTCCCCCCAGCACTGAGACCCCTAGATGAAGAAAGACAAGCCGAGTATGAGAAGGGGAGAGAGGGGTGAGGCCGCTACATTACCTTTTTATCTACTGTATATAATTTCACTATTTGTCTACTTTTGGATTGCCTTAGCATGACTGATATTATCTGAAGGCTTGCTCACACTACTTCTGTTGTGATAACCCTTCATTACTGCAATGCACAGTAGCGCACTGTAAACATGCTATTGCTTTGAGGTGCCATTCAATGATGTGTGTTGAAGCGCAATTAACTGCAAAAAAGTACAGCAGGGCCTAATTTTTTGTATGTTGTGATGTATTACAGCCCATTCAGTTTGAATGGGATTCCTACTGTAACGTACCTCAGCACACAAAAATGCATGTGTTATGTTGCGATGCAGTTCTTCCTGGAGTGAATCGGCCAAGCCCATGCAAATTCCTAATAGGGTCTGTTCTCATAATAACAGTGCAAATCTAAACACTATAAGCAGGGCTTTCATTCACACTAATTAAGGGGACTTACAGTAAAAAAAAAAAAAAAAAAAAAGAGTTGTACCTACAGCAATTACATTGAAATGATGAAATCATAATGAAAAACTACCAGTGTGCTTTTCTGTTACACATGGGGACGCAGGCTGCACATAACTACATAACTTAGTAACCAAATGCATAGGTGTGCACAGCCTTATTGCATTAGGTTGTGCACCCCAAAGCTCAAACACATATGTGTGTGTATGTGTATATACAGTATACTGACAATGTCAGTAAAGCAGTGGAGAGTGTCATTAGGGCAGAGACTGGTGTCAGTAGGCTAGTGGATGGTGTCAGTAGTTTTTATTTTTATAATTTTTTTTTTTCAATTTTTTTTTTTTTTTTCAATTTTTTTTTGGGGGGCTTTGGTTAAATATCTGGAGTCTAAACAGGGGAAAACTGCACCACACAAGGTGGTTAGGATGTTCCCAGGCAAGTGCCCTGCCGCGTTCCCATGCAAGTGTGACCAAATACTGGTCCCACTTTAAAAAAAAATTGATTTCGCAGTTTATTTACATGCCTTCTCAATATTCTACGCCAGGTTAGGGCCTGAAAAACAAGGAAATGTTCTGTGTAAAAAGTAGTATTCTTCTTTTCTGGTTCCTTTAGGTTTCCCAAAAGAGGGTAGAAATCGGCACAAAAGCCTATGAGCTCTACAGTGCATGTGCAGGCAGCGGGAAAAGGACGACAATGTTTTAGCCCATTCCCAATGGGATTGATTTACTAAAGGCAAATAGACCATACCTCCCAACATTTTGACATGGGAATGAGGGACACCTACTTGCAAATGTATGCAGGCAGAAGACACGCCCCCCTGACACACCCCCTTAAAGGAGAATTAACCCCAAAAAAGTATAAATTAAATCCACAAGGACTTTTTTTAATTACTACTATTCCTTTATATTGGCTCTTAAAATGTACAAATGCAGCAATTTAGAATTTCGATGAAAGGTTTAGCACCTAGAAACTTTTTGAAAGATAAAACGTGCATTTTATATACAACTATATGGATCAGACCAAAATGAGGGACAAATGAGGGGGAAAGAGGGACAGAGGGACATTGCTCCAAATCAGGGACAGTCCCTCGAAATCAGGGACAGTTGGGAGCTATGAATAGACTGTGCAGTTGCACTCATTTTCCCCCAGTAAATGTAATGTGGTGAAACTTCACTAATTTTTGTTTGCACATGATTGGATGATGGAAATCAGTAGCCTTTTCCCGCATTTACTAAGATCTGGGGAAAATGAGTGCCATTGCACTTGAAAAGTGCACAGTCTATTTGCTTTTAGTAAAGCAACCCCAATATGTACTTAAACTTTGAGGCTGGATCAGGGGCGGATCAAGGGGGGGGCAACAGGGCAATTGCCCCCCCCCCCCGAGACCATCTGTCACACTCACTTGCTTGCTATGTTTTTTTTTTTTGCGCCTGATCTCCCGGAATTCGCGGACCCCGTACCGGCCGGCCATAGGCCCCCTGGACCCCAATCGTGGCACACATGTAGCCCCATGTCTTCTCTACAAGTGTGCAAAGTTTGGTGTCTGGGGGACCTACGGCCGGGGAGCACTGATTTTTTAAAGCCGGGCACCCCTTCCATAGACTCCAATGTTAAACATCAGTCTAGTCATTGGCACAGTGAGGAATGGGCACAGTGAGGCATGGGCAAAGTGAGGCAAAGTGAGGCACAGTGAGGCATGCAGATGGACACCCTAGGCTTATACTCGAGTCAATAAGTTTTCCCAGTTTTTGGGGTATAATTAGGTGCCTTGGCTTATATTCGGGTCGGCTTATACTTGCGTATATACAGTACTTGTTCTGCAGCTGTCGCTGCCTCTCTGAGTCTCTCTCTCAGTTTCTCACATCAGCCGATCAGCGGCACCGAGAGAGAGTCTCGTCTAATGTAGTTACACGGCGCACTGACACGATACCAGGAGCGGAGGAGGAGGTGGGTGGAGCCTCTTCCCTGCACTCGTTGCTAATGTCTGGGCCGCTTGGTGTCTAGCAACGAGTGATGTCAGTGAGTCACGTCGGGCCGCTCTGCGGGCAGGTGTGATAGCGTGCGGCTTTACAGACGGGTAAGAAAGCAGGCGGCTCCGCTTACGGTGCGGTTTGTGGGCGGGCGGTGCGGTTTGTGGGCAGACTGTGCTGCTCAGTGTGTTGGCAGTGCAGGTGAGAGTGAGAGAGCAGGCTCAGTGTGGCAGCTGGTCAATCAGCTATCCGGGAGCGGGGGAGCAGAGAGATGAGATCATCTCTCACCGCCCGTGCCTGCCCTGCATTCCTGCAGTGACTTCCGCCCTCACTGTGTAGGCAGCAGAGAGATTACATTATCTCTCTGCTGCCTGACTCTGGGAGTCTGGGACACAGCAAGAGACAACCAAAACTACACCTTAGCAGGCAAGTTAGTGACAATCCGCAAATTGTGTCAGGTGACGTGGCAAATGACAATCTGCATCTGGTGGCAGGCAAGTGACAATCAGCAAGGTGTGGCAGGTGAGTGGCAAGTGACAATCCGCAAGGTGTGGCTAGTGACAATCCGCAAGGTGTGGCAGGTGACGTGGCAAGTGACAATCCGCAAGGTGTGGCAAGTGACACGCTCAGGGCTCCCACTAATTGCAGACGATGGTGGCAAGTGACACACTCTGGGCTCCCACTGATTCTGCATTGAACTATTTAATTTTATATTACAATGTAATAATAGAAATAATGCGCTTCAATCATCCTGACACCATAACAACCATGGTGCCAGGATGATTGAAGCGCCGACACCAGCCATTTCCCCGATAAATTTCCCACAAAAAAACATATTTTTTGGCAGTGCCCCTCCCGAGAAAAGACTCTGGATCCGCCCCTGGGCTGGATGTGGCTGAACAGGGTACCAGAACTAGATATGCATTGGATTTTGAGGGATGGGAAGGTGGGGGGTAGAATTGGATCAACTTATGCCCCATACACACGATCGTTTTTCATGCCGTTAAAAATGCCATTAAAAAAAATGGCCATTAAAAATTATCGTGTGTAGGCTCCAGAGCATTTTTAACGACGTGAAAAACGGCCATTAAAAATTTCGAACATGCTCTCTTTTTTCACGTCGTTTTTCATGTCGTTTTTTTTAACGACGTGAAAAACGATAGTGTGTATGCTTTAACGACGTGAAAAAAAACGCGCATGCTCAGAATCAAGTATGAGACAGGAGCGCTCGTTCTGGTAAAACTAGCGTTCGTAATGGAGATAGCACATTCGTCACGCAGTCACGGACTGAAAAGCACGAGACTGAAAAGAGCGAATCGTCGCTCAACAAACTTTACTAACATGAAGGGTGGCGCCATTCGAACGGATCTTCCCCTTTATAGTGCCGTCGTACGTGTTGTACGTCACTGCGCTTTGCTTGATCGTTTTTTTAAATGATCGTGTGTACGCAAGACAGGCTTGAGAGGAAACATGAAAAAAAACGACGTGAAAAACGGCAAGAAAAAAAATGGCAAGAAAAACGATCGTGTGTATGGGGCATAAGTCTGAGCTGGCATAATAGGTAGGGAAAATTTTAGATTTTTTACTTAGAAAAATGTCTAAACCTTAAGGCCCCTTTCACACGGAGGCACTTTTAAACTGCCAGTAAAACACTGAGCACTTTTGAAGAGTTTTCCAGGCGCTTTTGAAGAGCTTTCTATTCATTTCATTTTCTATCCTTATAGATAACCACTATGGCAGTAGTTTAGAAAGGATGAGAGTGGGTTTAAATCCACTTTAACTCTTCGTGACAAGACTGGGCACAGATGACAAGAAATCCTATACTGTACAAGGTGCAAGCCTTAATTAAAAAAAAAAATTCGGGTTTATATCCACTTTAATTTGCTGAGAAATTAGTTTGAAAAACCACCTCCTAGCATTTATGGCTGAGGCCATGTTAAGTAAGGGCAGATGATTCATGTAGCATTTACTTCCTGGGATCCATCTTCCCTTAGCTCAGGTATGCAGGCAGGAGGGCATGAGAAAAAAATCCCCTCCTGAAGATTCCTGGGATGTATGACATATTTTGCCTAGGCAAGAAACCAGGAAACAACTGAAAAAATGTAAAACAAAAGTTCAAAACAAGTAAATATGATATACTTTTCTATCTATCTACTATCATCAGAAGGACAAAAAATAGTCAATGTTGATTGAGAGAGTGAAGTTCCACTTTAAGTAGATCTAAACTAAATTGAAAAGACTATATATTTCCTTCAATTTGCTATAGAGATGGGAAAGGCCTCTTGCAGAGAAAAGGTTTACTTGGTTCCTGCCCTATTCTCTTCCTGTAAGTTTTAATTCTGAACAGCCGGCTCCGTTCAGCCTCACTGGTTCACCATGGCTCATAATTTGTGTTAGGATTAATTAACTAATTACCGACAAATGTCCGTTGGCGAGAGGCTGCCTCTGCATGTCAACTCCAAGTATTTAATTATTTTAATCATTTTCTTTCATCTTCACAATTTATGCTTTTGCAAGACAGTTTCAAGGCATCTTTTAATTATTATGCTGTTTTCTTTTTTTCCTCTTATTTTCCTGGGGAAAGATGCATATATCCTATCATATTAACCCTCTATAGATAGTAAGCTCTTACTTTGTTTGAGAGAATTTTAAAGGTGCCCTCTACAGTATGTTGTATTTTTTTTTTATTTGTGCAAAACAATGTATTTGACTGGATCGATTAAACCATGCATTTTTGCTTCTTAAAATCAGAATATAGTTTAATTCACAAAGTCTGTTTTTTTTTTCATTATTTAATTTTACTCAGAAACGGGTCCAAAAAGAATATGATTCATTATTTAATTTTACAAAATTATGTAATTGATAGTGTACTTGTCTTTAATTAATTCATTTTTTTTATTTAAAATGTGTCTTGTAAAACTGTAACTGCTTGGAAATGAGGAAAATCAGCAAATGATATGAACATTTAAAATCATGAATATTTAGCCACGTAGAGTTTTTGGGAAGAGGTCAAAAAATTCACATGTTCATTGTTTGGATCACATTTCCCAGAATAAGATTTGCTGTTAGGGACAATAAATTGGAAGCTTCACTGGGGCAGGGACTGACATGAACGGCTCTATGTCCTTTGTAATGTGATGTGAAAAATGTTGATACTATGTAAATAAATACAATAAAATGAATACATTTATGAATAAATAAAAAAGTGAATCAATAAAACTGAATTAAAAAATAAGATCTTTGAATAATAATTAGCATATCTTTATTTGCAGCCAGTGACAGTATAGATATTTGTGCATAAGAATTAATATTTTATCTTTAAACCCATAGGAAGCTTTTTTAGAGGTGATTCCATAGTAGCTTACCCACTTGCCAATTAATTTGCAAGGTTTGGACATACCCTAACTAGAAGACATTTAGTTTGCTAAAGCACTGTGT
Organism: Rana muscosa; assembly: GCA_029206835.1. Lineage (NCBI taxonomy): Eukaryota > Metazoa > Chordata > Amphibia > Anura > Ranidae > Rana > Rana muscosa. Next base: position 491,986,667 of record CM055117.1, on the reverse strand, counting down.
ATCATAAACATCATAAACATCTTTTTTTTTTTTTTATTGTATCTCAGTGCTGCTGATCTCATCCAGCTTCTTCAAAGCCACTTCCTGTCCACATGCATGCACTTCAGCGATGGCATTTCTCAGGGCAGGTTAATTAACTGCTGACAATAGTGGACTATGCCTTAATAATGAATAATATGGTTTGAAGCATCCAGTTGTAGTTTCGTTTGGAAACCCATGTGACAGAGTAACTCAGTCATGACCAGGGGAGGGCAGAAGGGGCAAGTGCTCAGGGTGCAGCAGCTATAAGTGAGGGAGCGCTGGGAGCTTAAACAACTCCCTTCTCCCTGCTTCTCAGTAATAATTATGACTGCAGTGTCAGGCCTCTCAGCAGTGCTTTTTTCATCAAGACTGCCGCAGTAATTGGTACCCGCCTTCTCTGGCACTAACCCTGCGCTCACTGCTGTGACTTGTGCTAAAAGCAAAAGCTGGCTTCCTGTGCCAGCTTCTGACTTTACTAGTGACAGTGCGCCTCAAATGACAGCACCTCCTCAGTCTAGGAGGAGCAACTCACAGGATCCTGGGCTGTCATGCTGCAGAGCAGGGAGCAGTCACACAGCATGACAGCCTACACTCCTGGCAGCCGCTCCTCCTGCACTGAGGACTGGGTAAGTAGTTTGGGGTGGGTGGAAGAGCTCTCTACTGGGATTGGGGGGGAGGGCCTTTGTGGTGAGGGGTTGTGGGGAGAGCTTTTTATTCAGGGCAAGATGGTTGATGAGTAGTGATGATGTGTTTTTGGACACAAGTGCGTACCCGCCTGAGCTATCTTGCTGTGAAGCTGTCAAAGCAGACCACCAATCATAGGTGGCAGTGGAATTCCCCGCCCTGCAGCCTCACATATGCAAGGGGTGTGTATACAAAGGCGGGGAATGCCTCTGCTGCCTATGATTGGCACTAGACTTTGACAGCTTCCTGGAGGGATAGCTCAGGCATCTGAGTTAATCCCTAGTGAACTTTGTAGTATGGAGAGGGTTGAGGTTGAGGGAAGATCTCTGCATTAGGGGATAAAGGGAGGAGCTTTGTAGTGGTGTTTCTTCCAGTGACATCACCAACGCAGGGACATTTTTACCTTTTAGTGACACCACCGACGCAGAGGCATTTTTAAAGTGTGTTTACTCAGAGTGGTCTGGAGTTGTAAGCGGTTCTGTCCTGGGACCAATTCTGTTTAATTTATTCATTAATGATATAGAGGTTGGTATATATATAGTTCAATCTCAGAAGAAGACCTCAATAAAATAAAGGGGTGGGTAACTAAATGGTAGATGAGGTTTCATGTTAAAAAATAGTAAAAGTAATGCACTTTAGACATGTGCAATCCGTTTCGTAACGAATCGAAATTCGGCAGAATTTTGCATCTTTCAGACATTCGGATGCATTCGAATGTCCGAAGACAAAAATAATGAATTTTAACTAAATAAACTATAGCAAAAATAACTAATGAATTTGGCATTATGTTAATTCGTTAAAGGTCTAATGAAAGAAAAGGTCAACGCTGAGTAAATCTTACAGTCCAATCAGCTGATTCATTTTGTGTTGGAGGTTGGATTACTGGCAAAGTGCATTCCTAAGAACTGAGTGAGAAGGGTGTTGTATTGTATATGAGCATAGGAGAAGAGATATTGTCATTGTTTTTGTTAATGGATTCAATAAACAAATGACTTTCCGAACTACAAATCGTTATATACAGTATATACATACATACAGTAAATATGGAATTATCTGAAAACGAATCGATTCGTTATAACGAATATCAATACTCTACAGAAATAACAAATTATCCGAAAACGTATTAACGTAACATAACAAATATAACAGAATGAAAATATGTATTTTAGTAATGAATACGAAACTAAACAAAATTTGCCGTTGTGCACAAGTCTAATGCACTCGGAGGCTAAAAATATAAATGCTTGGGGGAGAACCTTTGGGGGAATCCAGGATGGAAAATGATCTGGAGTTCCTAGCAGATCATAGGCTTAGCAACTGCATGCAATACAAAGCTAGCAGACTATTGGCATGCATTAAAAAGGGTATTTACTCAAGAGACTATAATTCAACCACTTTACTCTGGTTCGGCCACATCTTGAGTATGCCGTCCATTTCTGGTCACCAATTCTCAAGAAGAATGTGCTTGACCTGTAGAGATTCCAGAAAAGAGCAACAAAGCTAATAAAGGGACTGGAGGACCTCAGTTATGAGGAATGACTACAAGCATTAAACGTATTCTCCCTGAATAAGAGGCGCTTAAGATGGGATATGATAGCGATATACATAACTCAATGGTGATTCCAGCATAGGGAAAACTATTCAGTCTCAGGTCGCTAAAGAGGACATGTGGCCACTCAATGTAGTTGGACGAAAGCGGTTTAACCTTAAACTGCTTAAGAGCTTCTTTATTGTTAGAACGGTAAGGATGCGGAACTCCCTTCCACAGTTGGTGATGTCAGTGGGGAGTGTCGATAATTAAAAAAACCTCTTAGATGTGTTTCTTAGAAAACTCAATATACAGGGATATGGGAAACACACACACACCCACACAGGTTGGACTGGATGGACGGGTGTCTTTATCAAACCATACCAACTATGTAACTATGTGATACCACTGTCTCAGGGCCATTTTTCCCTTTCAGTAAAAGCACCAACTCAGGGAATTTTTTTTTCATTTCAGTCACACTACGGAAAAAGAAACAACTTGAGGTGTCTGTCTGTCTGATAGGCGGGGATTGTGGGGTGCACCGTGCTGGGGTGTCAGAGAGGGGGAATGCAGTTCTTCATCATCGGCGAGAGTGCTGATTAACTGATGTACTGAATTTAGTAGCACAAATGGGAGACAGGCAGTGTTTTTACCCTATAGGAAGTGCCTGAACAAGGACCGTCTTGGCAGTATCATCTTTTTTTTACTAAAAAATACATATTTAACATGTTGAAACTTATATGAGATGTTATTGATTGGCTTTACATATGCTGTAATGACAATGCTTCCTTAGCAGGTATTGTATACACTATGCAGAACATGGTAAAGAACTGGGGCTCTTGTAAAAAAAAATTGATGCACTCAAAAAAATAGTGTTTTTTTTTATTGTGTAACCTAGGAAAGAAAAAAAAAGGACAATTGCAATCTGTTTTTTAATATGGGTTGCAAAAACTCCAATGTTTTATTTGGACCTAATGTTCAGGAAACATGCATAGTTTGAAGCATCCTGTCTGCCGAAAACACACAAGTATTGTGGATGGAACAGATGTGCTGGGATTTAACCTTTTTAGATATGACTCGTCTAGGGTGCCTCTCTATTTTTGCCGTTTGATCCCATTGGTGAGTTATGCCGGATTCTAATACTCCAAAAATAATGTATGTACTTTTATACTATTGTGCTCAAATATTCTTGACCTTGTAATTATGAGATTGTATTTCTCTATAGAAATGTATGGTCAACTCCTCCTGAAGAAGCGACATTCGTCGCAAAACATGTAGAGGACCACTTCTGAACCTACATTAGTGTAACCCTACATACCAGTGGGGTTTCTATGTTTTTCAAGTGTAAATCCAACGGAATCTCATAGAACAACCTCCTCTTTGTGTTTTGTTGGATTTAATGTTTTTAATGAATTTTGTCTAAATAGATGTATATTTTTATAAATATTTTGTCCTAATCCCTGGGTACCGAGATAGTCCTCAACACAACTAGGTGTCATGGGGTAGCGTTTTGGAGTAACCTCTGACAATCCCTTTCCCTCTTTCCATTTTCTAAATTAAGGATGATGGTACCCACCCCTATCTCTTCAACCATTCAATTGAGGCAATATCCCTGAATCTTGAGATATGACTATAATAAAGTAAGTACACTTTAGAATCAAATATATCACTGTATAGACTTAAAACATGTTAAAATACTCTTAAGCGGTATCAAACTCAAAAACAAAAATGTTATATATTTATAGCAGACCAATTCTTAGATTTGGTAGCTGCATTCCTTTTTTTTTTGCTAGCTGGAGTTCAGCCCTAAACTATTAGCGAAGTCCATCTAAATGTGCTAGTGAATCTAACACTACCCCCCCCCCCAGCTTGACAATGCTGCTGTACACAGGTGTCTCCAATGCTCTTCCGCTGGAGTGGAGACACCCTAAGATGGAAAGTTTGTTAATGGCTGTATCATCAAAAGGGTATGAAAGGGGTAAGAAAAGCCCCAAAAAATAAAACTAATACAGCCACAACATTTGAGGATTGGTAAGCTGCAATATATTACATTAATGCCCCTTTCATTTATTGTACTGTATATAAACTTATGCAACTCATGTATAAGTCTCTTATGCCCTGTACACACGATCGGTTTTACCAATGAAAACAGTCCAATGGACTTTTTTCATCGGACAAACCGATCGTGTATGGGCCCCATCAGTCTTTTTTCCATCAGTGAGAAAAAATAGAACATGTTTTAAATTTATCCGATGGAAAAAAAAACTATAGCAAATTCCGATCGTCTGTGTGGAACTCCATCGGAGAAAAAACCCACGCATGCTCAGAATCAAGTCGACGCATGCTCAGAAGCATTGAACTTAATTTTTCTCGGCTCGTCTGAGTGTTTTACGTCACAGCGTTTGGGACAGTCGGATTTTTGACTGATGGTGTGTAGGCAAGACTGATGGAAGTCAGCTTCATCGGAATTCCGATGGAAAAATCCATCGGATTTGAATCCATAGGAAATCCGATCGTGTGTACAGGGCTTTAGTGTGTCAAAATAAATGTTTCTATACAACCCAAATAGCATGGCTCTTTTTATGAGAAAAAAAATGAATACAATATGATACCATTAAAAATGACAGTAATTTTATTCTAAAAGGATTCTGGCCGATAAACATAAAGTGCAGTATTTCTCCAACAACGTCGTGAACCTTGGAGAATGTTTGACGTTGTTCTACACTGACAGGGCCTAATCACAGGATTTAATTTTTAGATTCAGAAAGTTTTTATTTTAGTTTGAGGCTGTAACTGCTCCAGGAAAAACCATTAGAACGCAGCAACATCGCCATTACAAAAATAAGGCTTTATTATTCCTCAAATAATGAGGGGCAAAAGCAAGGAATTGTTATCAGGATGATGCCTCTGTCTGTCACTCGTACCTCTTGGGAAACCTCTATGTAATCTGTATGCATCCTAACCGCAGGTCACTTTATAATGGGGACCAATCGACTTTTTTTCACAGAAGCAGAAGCTACGAGAGCTGATTTCATGTCACCTACAATTCATCTCATGTTTGGAAAATGTAATGTTTAGAACACTTTAGGGAATACACATAGAAATAATACACTGAACAACAGTCTGCATCTTATACATCACATTTAATTTACATTTAACTTTATAAGCTAAATTGGCTAAACAAAGGACAAAGCAAACATACACTTGAACATATTAGTAAAAAATTATAATAGTCATGGTAATTATAATAATTTCCATACATAACTTGAAGAAAGCCTGTAAGGATGGACATATTAGAGTTATGGTGATATGTTTTTGGAGGAACAGGCTTTGGGACTATCACCCTTATTCTGGCTTCCAGGTCCTCACAGCAGTCAACACTGCAGCTAAGTTAGGGTTCATGTTGATGGGCATTCTAGTCCAACGCTGCATTTTTCAATTCAAATATGCATGTAGCTGCAGCCTGAGTGGAAAACGCAGTGTTTGACTGTAGTTCAGACGTTTCTTAACGCGATATGCTGCGTCTACAGAGACACAGTGCAAAGCAAGTCAGACTGCCATGTGTTCTGCTCAGTAAAAGTCAATGGGATTTTGTTGAACCATGCTTGGAATGTGTTCTAAACCCACTTTAAGGCCCCTTTCACACTGGGGCGGGCAGGTGCGGTGGCGGTATAGCGGCGCGATTTTCAGCGCCGCTATACCGTCGTTATCACCACGGTATGCGGCCGCTAGCGGGGTTAATTTAACCCCCGCTAGCGGCCGAAAAAGGGTTAATACCGCCCGCAAACCGCGGCTATTGCCGCGGTTTGCGGGCGATATTACCGCGGTGTCCCATTGATTTCAATGGGCAGCCACGGTAAAGGAGCGGTGAACACACCGCTCCTTCACCGCTGTAAAGATGCCGCTAGCAGGACTTTTGGAGCGGTCCTGCTAGCGCACCGCTTCATTGTGAAAGCCTTCGGGCGGTATAGCGGCGCGATTTTCAGCGCCGCTATACCGTCGTTATCACCACGGTATGCGGCCGCTAGCGGGGTTAATTTAACCCCCGCTAGCGGCCGAAAAAGGGTTAATACCGCCCGCAAACCGCGGCTATTGCCGCGGTTTGCGGGCGATATTACCGCGGTGTCCCATTGATTTCAATGGGCAGCCACGGTAAAGGAGCGGTGAACACACCGCTCCTTCACCGCTGTAAAGATGCCGCTAGCAGGACTTTTGGAGCGGTCCTGCTAGCGCACCGCTTCATTGTGAAAGCCTTCGGGCTTTCACATTGAAGAATACAGGGCACGATTTTTTCAGGCGGTATAACAGCGCTAATATTAGCGCTAAACCGCCTGAAAAACGTGCCAGTGTGAAAGGGGCCTAAATGCAGGAGAAGAATGCCAAATGAAATGTGACCTAATTCAGAGAGATGTTGGACATACTAAAGCCTGTGAATGAACAATAAATGAACAGCACCAGGTCATGCTTTTGCTATTCCCTCCTGTATGCATGTTCACAATTAGGGATACGCCGAAGGTTCGGTCCAAACCTAGGTTCAAACCGCACTTTGCCTATTTGGGACTTCAGTAAGAGCCACACATTATACATGGAAGCGGTATTTCTACAGCTTCTGAAAAATGTCAGCTACTTGCTGTATTTGGCCATGGGTCACCAGGTTTTTCTTTCCGGCAAGTCGGCAGGAGGTGGACATCGTGATTGACAATGAATTTACAATGAGGGACATATTGGGGGATTTTTCTTTTTTTTAATTAAAGGACTTGTCAAACATTTGGGTGTCTTTATTTCTAGATTAAAACTTTTTTTTTTTTGTGAATGAGAAGGGGTACTATGTACCCCTTACTCACTTCTGTAAGGGGAGGCGGTACCTGAGGGGTCCTTATTTTAATGGAGGCTTCCAGATTCGGATAAGCTCCCCGCTCGCAGACCCCCACAACCACCAGGCAAGGATTGTGTTGAAGAGGCTCTTATCCTCATCAACTTGGAGACATGGTGCTTAACCAGGGCCCCCCCCCCCTAGCAAAGCACCCCCCCATGTTGAGGACATAGTAGCCCATTTTGTGTCACTTACCTGAAAACAAAGCCTGCGATGTCACCACTGGCTGGAAGCATCCATCTTCAGCCCTCTTCCTTCCGGGGCCGCGGACTCCAGCTCTGTGACTGTCCGGAGCCGCCAGTCATGGCATGCTCTTTTTAGAAACGGCACGATCGTGCACTTTCTAAAGTGTGCATGCGCCCGAAGACATTGGCGCACAGGTATATTGTAAATATCTCCTAAACCATGCAGGTTTAGGAGATATTTCCAGCACCTACAGGTAAGCCTTAATATAGGCTTACCTGTAGGTAAAAGTGGTTGTACAGAGTTTACCACCACTTTAAGCCTCATGTACTACACTGGGTGTTTAGCCCTAGTGCATTAGGCTCTGGAGTTTAGGTGCAGGTGGAAGGTACAGGCGCACCAAACAGCCCTGCTGCCAGCAGCCTGTCAAGCTCTTTGAGAGACTAACAGCTGCTGCGGCTGGATGGTGCGCCAAGCGGTACTTACATTTAGTGCAGTGTGCGCCCAGGAATGCATGCCCAGAATGCAGACTGCTTGCCTAGTGTTTTATTACTTTTCTTTTACTATTGCAAGTTACATAAAGACCATAGTAACATCTGGGTGCATTATATGGTAGGAATTGAAATGAACCTTCTGACTGACATTTGCCTCACAGACACTGATTTGACAGTACAAACTTTTACTGATAGTTAATCCTTAAAGTGGAACTTTACCCATAACAACTTGATAAAAATATTGTTCTTTAGCAAGGAACACACATTTCACATTAATAATTATGCTACCAGAATTAGTACGTGCTGTAAATTGCCTCCAGCATCGCTCCTATTTCTTCTTGTTGAAGGCTGTTATTTTGCTAAAGTCCAGAGTCCCTGAGCAGCAGTAAATCTTTAGCCCCTGTTTACATCGGTGCGATTTGACAGGTCAAATTGCATGTCAAATCGGAGCCTATTGCCAACTTTGCGGCACCACACCGATTTCCAAAAGTAGTTCCTGCACTACTTTTGGCGACTTCGGGGGGGGGGGGGATTTCAATAGACATCTGTGCATGAACTCACACAGATGTCTTTCAAGTCGCCCCTGAATTCGAACTTAAAAGCGGCTTTGAAATCGTGCAAGTTCAGATGAACTCGCGCGATTTCAAAGCCTTGCTCAGTGGGAATGAGGGCTTATGCCCCATACACACGATCGTTTTTCATGCCGTTAAAAATGCCATTAAAAAAAATGGCCATTAAAACTGATCGTGTGTATGCTCCAGAGCATTTTTAACGACGTGAAAAACGGGCATTAAAAATTTCGAACATGCTCTCTTTTTTCACGTCGTTTTTCATGTCGTTTTTTTTAACGACGTGAAAAACGATAGTGTGTATGCTTTAACGACGTGAAAAAAATGTGCATGCTCAGAATCAAGTATGAGACGGGAGCGCTCGTTCTGGTAAAACTAGCGTTCGTAATGGAGATAGCACATTCGTCATGCTGTAACGGACTGAAAAGCACTAGACTGAAAAGAGCGAATCGTCTCTCAACAAACTTTACTAACATGAAGGGTGGCGCCATTCGAATGGAACTTCCCCTTTATAGTGCCGTCGTACGTGGTGTACGTCACTGCGCTTTTCTTGAACATTTTTTTAAATTATGGTGTGTACGCAAGACAGGCTTGAGAGGAAACAAGAAAAAAAATGACAAGAAAAACGTCAGTTTTAAAAATGACATTAAAAATGATCGTGTGTATGGGGCATAAGGCTGTCAGTAGATTGGTCTTTGGTGGCTCTGATTTTCAGCACAATGTGAAAAAATTTAAAAAAAGGAGAGCAACTGAGCATGTGCGGAGCAGGGTGAGACTGTGTATTACTGGATTTTAAACAGTATAGGCACTTATTTAAAACATTTTTTAAAGAGGAGGTCCACCCAAATTTTTTTTTTTAAAAGCCAGCAGCTACAAATACTGCAGCTGCTGACTTTTAAAAAATGGACACTTAACTGTCCAGCGCGCCCTGATGTCGGCAGACGAGGCTGAGCAATCGCTCGGTCCTCGGATGCTGCCGCCGCCATCCTTGGTGAGGGAATCAGGAAGTGAAGCCTCGCGGCTTCACTGCCCAGTTCCCTACTGCGCATGCGCATGCTCTCTCCTGGGAACAGTGTGTTTCCCAGGAGACAGTGGGGGGGGGGGGATGGGAAGTGGCGTAGACTCCCACGGGAGTCTATGCCCAGAAGTGGGTGCAAATACCTGTCTTAGACAGGTATCTGCACTAACCTCCCCCCTGAAAGGTGCCAAATGTGTCACCAGAGGGGGGGAGGGTTCCGAAAAGCGGAAGTTCAATTTTTGGGTGGAATTCTGCTTTAAATAGCTATACCTGCAAAAGGGGTCAGTCTGAAGTAGTTTAGCAAGACTGAATTAAACACTAAAAACCAAACAAACAAAAAGGTTTGGCTCTACGTATACTTTATTACACTGAGCATAATTATAAACGCAACACTCTTGTGTTTGCCCTATTTATCATGAGCTGAACTGAAAGATCTGTGACTTTTTCTATGTACACAAAAGGCCTATTTCGCTCAAATATTGTTCACAAATCTGTCTAAATCTGTGTTAGTGAGCACTTCTCCTTTGCCGAGATAAACCATCCAACCTCACAGGTGTGGCATATCAAGATGCTGATTAGACAGCATGATTATTGCACAGGTGTGCCTTAGGCTGGCCACAATAATAGGCCACTCGAAAATGTGCAGTTTTATCACACAACAAGTTTTGAGGGAGTGTGCAATTGACATGCTGACTGCAGGAATGTCCACCAGAGCTGTTGCCCTTGAATTGAATGTTCATTTCTCTACCATAAGCCGTCTCCAAAGGAGTTTCAGAAGAAGAAGAGAGAAGAAGGAGAATTTGGCAGTACATCCAACCGGCCTCACAACCGCAGACCACGTGTAACCACACCAGCTCAGGACCTCCACATCCAGCATCTGGATGTGGAGGTCCAAGATCATCTGAGACCAGCCACCCGGACAGCTGCTGCAGCAATAGGTTTGCATAACCAAATAATTTCGGCACAAACTGTCAGAAATTGTCTCAGGGAAGCTCATCTGCATGCTCCGCGTCCTCATCGGGGTCTCGACCTGACTGCAGTTCATCATCCTAACCAACTTGAGTGGGCAAATGCTCACATTCGATGGCGTCTGGCACTTTGGAGAGGTGTTCTCTTCACGGATGAATCCCAGTTTTCACTGTACAGGGCAGATGGCAGACAGCGTGCATGGCGTTGTGTGGGTGAGCGGTTTGCTGATGTCAATGTTGTGGATCGAGTGGCCCATGGTGGCGGTGGGGTTATGGTATGGGCAGACGTATGCTATGGACAACAAACACAGGTGCATTTTATTGATGGCATTTTGAATGCACAGAGATACCGTGATGAGATCCTGAGGCCCAGTGTTGTGCCATTCATCCAAGACCATCACCTCATGTTGCAGCATGATAATGCACGGCCCCATGTTGCAAGGATCTGTACACAATTCCTGGAAGCTGAAAACATCTAATTTCTTGCATGGCCAGCATATTCACCGGACATGTCACCCATTGAGCATGTTTGGGATGCTCTGGATCAGCGTATACGACAGCGTGTTCCAGTTCCTGCCAATATCCAACAGCTTCCCACAGCCATTGAAGAGGAATGGACCAACATTCCACAGGCCACAATCAACAACCTGATCAACTCTATGCAAAGGAGATGTGCTGCACTGCGTAAGGCAAATGGTGGTCACACCAGATACTGATTGGTTTTCAGACCCCCCCCCCCCAATACAGTAAAACTGCACATTTTAGAGTGGCCTTTTATTGTGGCCAGCCTAAGGCACACCTGTGCAATAATCAGCATCTGGATATGCCACACCTGTGAGGTGGATGGATTATCTCGGCAAAGGAGAAATGCTTATTAACACAGATTTAGCCTAGGTTCACATTGGAGCGATTTGTCATGGGATTTGAGAGATCAAATCGCATGACAAGTCGCAGCCTATTGGAGGCAATGCCCAATCGGTGCGACAATGATTTTGCGGCGCCGCACAGATTTGCAAAAGTAGTTCCTGCACTACTTTTGCCGATTTCAGGTGTGACTTCAATAGACATCTGTGCATGAAGCCACACAGGTGTCTATCAAGTAGCAGCTGAAATTACGCTGACCTTGCTACTTTGAAATTGCGCTACTTCAAGTGAAGTAGTGCGATTTCAAAGTAACAGCAATGTGAACCAGGGCTTAGACTGATTTGTGAACAATATTTGAGAGAAATAGGCCTTTTTTGTACATAGAAAAAGTTGTAGATCTTTGAGTTCAGCTCATGATAAATAGGGGCAAACACAAAAGTGTTGCTCAGTGTACATAGATTTTGCTCCAGGTGTTAGGTGCCAAGAATGAAACCAAGGCCTGGATAATGAAATTACATGCATGCCTTTACATGAGTTACATCATAAGTGGCCATCCTGAAGAAAGAAATCACCAGACTCAAAAGATGCGTAGAAGAAAACAGCAGTCTTGTCGATTGAGTAGCAGAAGGGAGCATGAGTCTCATATCGCTTGAGGAGGTCAAACATGGTTAAGTGTGCCATAATTATGGCAAATGCTATTCATACGTTTGCAATATTGCAAATGTTGCTGCGTTCATCCCCTCTCTAAAGTCCCATTCAAAGGATAAGTTCACCTTCTAAAAAAATAAAATAAATGCACATCTCCGTTGCAGCTGTATGTGTGCACTGTGCACTAGTTCACAGTTTGAGGAAAATGCCTCTTCATCTTTTTCTGAGGATTTTACCGGCCTTGGCGTGTTCTCCTGATTGACGTATTTTGCCAAAGACCTTGTCCTGTTTCTGTTGCTTTATTTTGTGTTTTGTACAGTTTGTCCCAAAAAATTGCAATTTTTTTCTCCCTATGATCCTAAGATTCTGTGAAGGTACACATTTTCTACTAGTTTTAAGTGCTAACAGTGGCTCAAATTTAAAGCAGAACTTCACTCTCTCAACCAACATTGACTATTTGTAATCCTTTTATGCTGCTAGTATTAGTAAATACCGTAGATAGAAAAGTAAATCATATTTACTTTTTTTTTTTTTTTACATTTTTCAGTTCAAAGAGCTCTTTTCCTTTGAGATCATGATCTGTTTGGTTGGAGAATCATCGCTCTCCTCTGCAAACACTAGGTTGGTTGTTTTTTGGTATCTTGGTATATATATTTTTTATCACAGCTATGATTCTGTGAAGGTACACATTTTCTACTAGTTTTAAGTGCTTAGGCTGCATTCACACCTAAGCGTTTTGTAGCCTGAAGCCTGAAGCTACAAAACGCTAGAGGGGGAAAAAAACATTATTCTCTATGGAGATGGTTCACATCTCCACTCCAAAACACCTGAAGCCGAAAGGCTGAAGCTCAAACAAGTTCCGGACCCTTTTTTGTCGTGCGAATCGGGCAGATTTGGGCATTTTAGGAGTCATAGAATGTAATGGAAACGCTCGATTCAAGCGTTTAGCGCGACAACGAGCGTTTCGACGGGCACAAATTCGCGCAACAAAACGCCAGTAAAAACGTCGGTAAAAGCGCTCGAAGCGCTACGCTCAGGTGTGAATGCAGTCTAACAGTGGCTCAAATTTAAAGCACAACTTCACTCTCTCAACCAACATTGACTATTTGTAATCCTTATGCTGCTAGTATTAGTAAATAGATAGAAAAGTAAATCATATTTACTTTTTTTTATTTACATTTCTCAGTTCAAAGAGCTCTTTTCCTTTGAGATCATGATCTGTTTGGTTGGAGAATCATCGCTCTCCTCTGCAAACACTAGGTTGGTTGTTTTTTGGTATTTTGGTATATATATTTTTTATCACAGCCATGATCTCTCTCTTGTGCCAACTCATTGGTTTTCCCATTGGGTATCTTGGTCCCCTCCACTACTCCCAGACACTAAGCAGCGATCACTATTTGGAGATGCTACGTTTTATTAAGTTCTATAGGGTTCTGTTGTTGGAGGCATCTACTCCTGAAGAAGTGAAAGTATTCACGAAATGCGTAGAGTTACAAGATGCATTCCTCTCTCATATTGCAATCATCTTGGTTATGTAAAGCATGTATTTAAAAATATACCAGCTTGGTGTACAGTATATATTGTGTGTAACCCATTGGCTTGATATGCCAAACATTTTTATGTGTACTTTATACATTTATGTGAACAATCCTTGTACAATAAATTGATATTTTATGACTTTTGTATTATGCCTCGTTTTACGTTCCATGGACGAATATTGGTTGTGTGTATGTTACATATGGGGATGCTAGGCACCTGGTCACAGTTCTTTTTTACGATCGTTTTTCAGAGGGTATTTGCCAGGTGGTAAGGAGACATTATGTTTAAACCCCTATAAACCAGCACCAATGCAACCGTGTGTATTCCAGTTGAAGCCCATCCCTATCTAGTTGAACGGTTCACATTTTTTCCTGCCTGCTGAACAGTGGGGATCTTTTTTTACCATGCTGTGATGCAAAGCATCATGGCTCCGCTATGTGTACACTCACGTCAGCTGCGTTTGCAGGGGGGCAGTAAATATGCCACTTAAAGTAAACCAAATCTTTTTTTACCTTCATGCATTCCTTGTGTAGTGGGTGCCAGCCGCCACCACTGCCCGTACTCTCTTACCCCCCACACGGCAAACACTGTCAAGCAGCTGTGGGCTTTCTTTCCACCCCCCTGCCTCCGGTCAGCACGGACAGCAGGGAGACTCACAGGGGATCAGAACGGCTATATCGTGAGTGGCTGCGGGTTCCCCCCGCTCGGAGTGCCACCACAACAAAGACCAGAGGACCTGCATGTAAAAGCAGGGAGAGTGAAGCTGCGGGTGTGTGTCTCCTCTCCTGTCCACGTCTCACTCTGCCAACCCCCCTCTTCTTCCCGCTGAGGTCCATCGCCACTGCAGGAGAGACAGAACACAGGCTGTCAGTTCATCTTCCCTCACTCGGCCCCCCTCGTCTCTTGTCACAGCGCGGATGAAGGAGAGGAGAGATAGGGCGGCTCTGTGTAATCTGGCTGCCAATGCTCCAGTCCCCCTCTTCCCTTCTATTGGCTGTGAACAAGAGACAAATCAGAAGATGACGGAGATCAAAGAACCCAAAATCACCAAGCGGCTCCTTTGGGGGGTGGCGCTACACGTGGGGGCTTGTCCGGGATCCTCTTTTCTACTAGAAAACCTCCAAGAAAACGCCCCAGAGAGGGTCAAGATGGACCCCGCCGCTGCAACCCAGTGGTGTGAGGAGGAAAATGGCGAACAGGAGTCAAGTGTTGTAATCGACATTCCGGGACTGAGGAATGGATCAGTCAAGCTGTGAAGACACTAGTCCCAGATCAGAAGGCATGGGTGATAGACGTCAAGCCAGATCAAGAGCACTCCCACATGTATGCCCTGATTGAATGGAGGAAAGGGATCCCTAATTGTTTCCAAAGGGCCAGCGTACAGTTGACTGGCGATATCGAAGCCCGCCTGATCCAACTGAATGTATTGAATGTGAGCTCAGAAAGTTCGGGCCAAGCAGCATCATCAGAAGATGCTACTCCACCGGCACCTATAGCAATGATAGGACCAGAGTTCAATGCTGCTTTGGGAGCCTTCGTGGAAAGGTGCCAAAAGAGTAACCTAACATACACTGGGTCTGGATATCGAAAACTGAGGGCTTTTTCAGGAAAGCAACCAGTGGACCGACCAGTGTGAGCAAGCCTTTCGGCAGCTGAAGTGGAGTCTAACAACTGCTCCTGTTCTGGCCTATGCCAATCCAGCCAAGCCGTATGAGCTGCATGTTGATGCAAGTTGAGATGGGTTAGGCAGGGTACTGTATCAGGAGCACGATGGACACCTGCGGCCTGTTGCTTATGTGAGCCGAAGTCTTACACCTGCTGAGAAAAACTACCCTACTCATAAGTTGGAATTTTCGGCTCTGAAGTAGGCAGTGGTGGACAAGTTAAAAGACTACTTGTATGGTGCAGACTTCGTGGTCAAAACTGACAACAACCCACTCACGTACATACTCACCAAAGCAAAACTGTATGCCACCAAGCACAGGTGGTTGGCCGCCCTATCAGGATTTCTCTTCAGCCTAAAATACCGCCCAGGAATTGGGAAGAGAGATGCTGATGCCCTGTCGAGGAGACCCTATGACTTGGGGGTTTCCTCTGAAGAGTGGACTCAACTGACTTCAAAAGGGATACAAGCCTTGTGTCAGGGAGCAGAACATCAGGCCAGAGGAACAACTGGGGCCGAAGCCATCGGAGTCTCAGTTGCAGGTATCCCCAAATACTACTGTGATTTGTCCCAGGTCAGGGATAATGGCCTACCTAAGCTAGGGACTTAAGAAAGTACCAGATGGAAGATCCTCTCTTTAGTTTAACATGGAAGGCCCTGGAGGGCTAACGCTCAAGCTGCGCTCTTTGTATCAATAGTCGCGGCTTTCTATGAGGTGCACTTGGCAGGGGGGAGGAGCCAGGAGCGCCAGTGAGGGACCCAAGAAGATGTGGATCGGGGCTGCTCTGTGGAAAACCATTGCACAGAGCAGGCAAGTATAACATGTTTGTTATTTAAAAAAAAAAAATAGGTTTACGGTCACTTTAATTTCACATCAGAGGTTGAACCACCACATCAGAGGTCCCTCCCCCCATCACATCAGAATTCCTCAATTACATCAGAGTGACACTTAATGTCAGAGGACTGCCCCCCTCCCTATACATGAGATGCCCTCATCACTTCAGTCACCTCTATGCATCAAACCCCCCCCATACATGAGCCCCCCAAACAGATCAGAGGCCCCCATAAGTTCATAGCCCCCATCACACAGACCCCCCACCCACTCCTTATCAAGCAGTCCCTTAATTACACGGTCCTCTCTTAACTTCTCTTCTGGAGACAATGTGCATTTTTTTACATGGTCGGTCCATATTTTTTACATTTCTTGAAAATCTATTTCCAAAGACAAGAGAGTCTAAAAATTAATTTTTACAAAAAATAAATAAAATATGTTTCTTACAAAAAAATCCTAAATTTGTACTTGGCAAAACAATTCACCTTTTAGGAAAATAAATAACAAAATATTACATATATAGAAAAATGTAGTTGGGTAACCAGTAACTAAAAGTAACTGGTAAAGGGGAATATTAACCCCAAATTACTTTAAAATTAATTTTAATAAAAATTATTTTAATCAGGAAAAATTGCATTTTATTTAGATAACTATATCCTCACCCAAACTGCAATTTATAGAACATTTCTTAACAGATCTATTTGTTACTAATAATTGTTCTAGATATGCTATTCTGAAATTAGCAATATTTATGTGGGGAATGTCTAGGTTTAGAGGGTTAATGTGTGACAAAGCTTGGAAACGTGCTTTTATTTTGTGTGCTGATCCAGCAGGTTGAAGACAGAAAGTGAGAGAGAGAGCCAGAAGCAGATGATGCACTGAGGTGTCTCAGACAGAGAAGATTTAATGTTCTTGCCTCCGGATCACCTGAGCAGATGAGAGAAGGCTGCAAGGAAGGTTTGCCAGAAATGGAGAATGCACCCATCATTTTTCAGACTGGCAGATATCCTCTGGACATATGTTAAATGCCTTTATGATGGGAAGGGGGATGGTGCGTGCGAAGCATTGTGTATATGTGTATGTGTTGTGTATACAGAGTACTTGTGCAGAAGAATGGGCATAACTTGGCCTTGTTTAACCCAGTTTATCACAAGCGTACTTTTTAAGTGTATGATGTTCCTCATTTAACCTATGTAGCATTTTGTAATTTTTTCTATTATATTTTAATATCATTTAGATATTCATATAGTAACTTGGGTTGAGGGGTTTTTTGAGACAGTGTAGAAATGTAGTATTTTGGAAAAAAAATTTTTTATTACATTTACTATACATTTAAAATACTTCCTCAGCTCCAATCATTTTTCCTGACATTTTAAATATGTATCCATTTCCTAAACTGAAACCCACTGGCCCAATTCATAGTTTACCCATAAATACATTCAGTAGCGGTGCTTGCAGGCTTCATTTAAGACAATTTACCGTTTTATTGGGATCATGCGCAGTTTAGGTTGGTCATTTTCCTTACTCCAAACATCCCAATCTATTCCATTTTAGATGCCCATGTACATACACAATTAAAAAGCGGACTAAAGATTAGACTATTAAAAAAAAAAAAAACAGAATGAGGAATGTGGTAATGGCTTAAAACAGCCATGAATGAACAATAAATGTCTTCAAACATGCTTGGGATAAACATAGATCTATAGTCAGACAATAAAGTTAACACATTTTTTTTTTAGAGCACCGATTGCTGTATAAATGTGAATGGTATCAAAATAGTGTCAAAAGTGTTCGATATGTCCGCCGCAATGTCACAGTCATGATAAAAATCGCAGATCGCCGCCATTACTATTAAAAAATGAAAAATAAGTAAAAATGCCATAAATCTATCCCCTATTTTGTAGACGCTATAACTTTTGCGCAAACCAATCAATATACGCTTATTGCGATTTTTTTGTTTACCATAAATATGTAGAAGAATACATATCGGCCTAAAGTGAGGAAAAAAAATGTTTATTTTATTTTTTTAATTGGGATATTTATTATAGCAAAAAGTAAAAAATACTATGTTATTTTTTAAACTTATTGCTCTTCTTTTGTTTATAGCCCAAAAAATAAGAACCGCAGAGATGATCAAATACCACCAAAAGAAAGCTCTATTTGTGGGGAAAAATACCCTTTCATTTGGGTATAGTGTTGCATGACCGCAAAATTGTCATTCAAAGTGCGACAACGTTGAAAACTAAAAGTTGGCCTGGGCAGGAAAGGGGTGAAAATGCCCTGTATAGAAGTGGTTAAACAAAAAATAAATAAATAACTCAATGGGCTACTTGTTCTTTTACTGCCGTCACTTTTCTATGTTTCCATGTTTCTATATTTCTATGTGTCAAAATAATTGTGGCAATAGAATGGTAATGGTGTAAAGCTTATAAAATGAAATAGCTGCATAGTTGAAGCAGCATTTTATTGGTTGAACTAAATGGACTTTTGTCTTTTTTCAACCAGACTAAATATGTAACTATGTAGCACATACAATATAGAATACAGACAATATGCACATTTGTGAAGCTTTGTGTATTACAGAGTCTCTTTCAATAAGCTTTTGAACCATTATCTGAATTAATAGAATTTCCTCATTAACAAAAAATTTTTTCGCTTATATTTGACAACAGTCATGTTAGCCTGTATATTTGGTAACAGAAGAAGATATACACCACAGGCCAACACCCACCATGGTTGTTTTGCAGAATTAGACATTGCAGTCAACTGGATAAACTGCACAATTCATCCTAGTTCTTTTTAATGTTCATCTTTAGAGATGTATGCACATACCACACTAATGCCTTATACACACGATCTGAATTTCCGAGGGAAAAAGTCAGACGGAATTTTTTCATCGGATATTCCGACTGTGTGTGTGCCCCATCGTACTTTTTCCGTCGGGAATTCCGACGGAGTTAGAAAGAGAACATGTTCTCCTTTTTTCCGACGGAAAACATTTCTAGCGGAAATTCCGTTCGTCTGTAGGGAACTCTGACGGAGGAAAAAAACACGCATGCTCAGAATCAAGTCGACGCATGCTGGGAAGCATTAAACTTCATTTTTCTCAGCTCGTCATAGTGTTGTACGTCACCGCGTTCTTGACGGTCGGAATTTGGTGTGACAGTGTGTATGCAAGACAGCTTGAACGGAATTCCGTCGGAAAGATCCGTCAGAGTTTATCCTCATGGAAATTCAGATCGTGTGTATGGGGCATAACTGTATAAGAAACAGCCATGGCTGAGTAAGAGGCATTTGGTTGTCATCAAGGTAAGCAAAGGGCATCACCATCAAGTGTAAAAAGAGTAAGGGTAATGCGGATTACACACGACCGGATTTCCCGTCGGAAAAACCTTGGATGTTTTTTCCAACGGAATTCCGCTCAAGCTTGTCTTGCATACACATGGTCACACAAAAGTTCTCTGAACTTTCGACCATCAAGAACGCGGTGACGTACAACATTTCAACGAGCCGAAAAAATTAAGTTCAATGCTTCCGACCATGCGTCAAATTGTTTCCGAGTGGGCGTCG
The DNA here is from genome assembly GCA_029206835.1 of Rana muscosa. Classification (NCBI taxonomy): domain Eukaryota; kingdom Metazoa; phylum Chordata; class Amphibia; order Anura; family Ranidae; genus Rana; species Rana muscosa. The sequence goes on along the minus strand of CM055117.1, from coordinate 491,967,213 downwards.
GAATTTTGCGCGTCGGAATTGCTACAGATGATCGGATTTTCCAATAGGAATTTTTTCCGTCTGAAAAAAAGAGAACCTGCTCAAATGTTTTCACAGTCCAAACCCCTTGCAGTGTTTTGCGTTTGTCTCCATAGATCCATAGTTCCATTAATGGGAAAACTCTATTTGGTGGTGCCATGCTTGTTCAGATCCCACCTCCTGATGTTTTAGGGAGGCTTTGAGGGCTTCAATAGTTTTCAGTTCATTGCCCCTGGATAACTATAAATCTATTGTGGGAGGTATTTCTTGTTTCCACAAAGAATACAGATTCTGACAGTGTCTATTTATATCTGTTCCTTGGCAAATGACTCCTATGCGATAGGTAATGTGCCGGGTCATCTCCGAGACTGACCTCTTTTAGCTTTTGTATTACATCTTTCACTTGACACCGAATGGTCTTGAAATAGGTCATTCCCAAAAAAATCTATTGTAGTGTACCATCAGATCCTTTGCAGTCCCAGCATAGCTAAGAAGTGTGTGCGGAGAACAGAGTCTTTTTATCTGGCTGACAACCATGAATACCCTGCAGCATCAGCAAGCATGGATACTCTGATACAATTACTTCACATTTCAAAGTGAACTTCAGTTTTGAAAGAGGGGCTACATTTTCAGGCTATCATATATTCTGGTAACAGCTTTATGCAACTTTTACATGATTATTTTTGTGCATTACTAGTTTTTAGAAATTTGTGGAAGATCCTAAACCAAAGTAGTGTGCTACTTTAAAGGCCTCATATTTATTACTGTAATGCAGCCAGAATGCATATACAGTAATGAATATATGGAATTTTTATTTTTTATTTTTTTTGCACTGATAAGTGCTGCACTAAATCTATTTGCTGCAAGTAAAAAGATAGGAAAAAAAGCACAGCTGCTGACTTTTAATAAACCGACACTTACCTGTCCCACTGTCCAGCGATGCGGCCGCCCGGAGGCTCGCTCCTCTCCCCCTCTTCTCCCCGGCACCGTTGTGTCCCAGAAGATTGCTGGCAGGGAGGAGTGCGAGAAGAGGTGTCGCCAAGCGGCCGAAAAAAGGAAGCAGGAAGTAGGACAGGAAGTCCCACTAAAAATAAGGTATACACTCCCCTTTAAAAAAATGACATGCCAAATGTGGCACGTCAGGGGGCGAGGAGTGCTTAAAGCAGAAGTTCCACTTTTTGCAATAAAACCTGGAAGCAGATTGGTTTCTATGCAGAGCTGCACCAGATTTTGTACCATCAAGTTATAGTAAATCAACTCCCTGATGTGCATGGCTACATAGGCTAACACAGACAGAACTGTGTTTAGGGCAATAAAAAAAATACCAGATGCCTCTAACCCATGTGCATGAGGCCTAAAACAAACTTTTTGAAAGTAAATTATTTATTTAGAAAAAGAAGAGGTATGTCTGAGAGGGAATTTCTTCTTAGGTACAGTATAATCGGTTACAGACTACAACATGATCTCTGCATTAACAATCGCAAATGACAACATTAACAATTGTGGAACTTTAAACTGGCAGAACAACAATAAAGCTCCTTAAAAGAGAAATCTTTCTTTCTTAGACGAGTAAGCCATTCTCAGAGTATTGCCCAATTTTCTTTTAGTGAGGCTCTGCAGGACTCTCTCTCTCTCGTCACATTGGCTGAGACAGCAATTAATCACAGCCAGTGAGCCAATGAGGAGAGAGAGGGGGCAGGGCCGAGACGTGGCTCTGTGTGTGAATGAACACACAGAGCAGCAGCTCAGGAACGAACCTGTTTGGGTGCCCCCATAGCAAGCTGTTTGCTCTGGGGGCACTTGGCAGGAGGGTGGGGTCAGGAGTGTCGACGGGGGACCCGAGAAGAGGAGGATTGGGGCCTCTTCTTCTCGGGTCCCCCGCTGACCCAATGTACAGAGCAGGTAAGTATGACAAGTTTGTTATTTAAAAAAAAAAAAAAGTTGCCTTTAACCTCTCCCTCACTGGGACATGTTCTGCTGGTATTGGATGGATACTCTTGAGGAAGTCACGTGACCATGATGATACGCGTGGAGTGGAGCCGGGTAATGCTGCCAATACCGGAAGTGATGCGGGAGCCTCTGAGCACCGCTGCCAGATTTTAAACGCTGAAGGATTCTTACTAAAATGTAAGTTACTACTTGTTTTAATACATTTTATTGCTAAACTACTACACTATGAGGACCCCCTTTTTCGCATGAGTCACTGCACAGAGATTATCGTTGATTTTTTTTTTTTTTGTTTAATAAATGTTTATTGAAACATTAAAAGGTAAAAGATAAACATTTGACAGAGAGTAGGTAATGTTACATGAAAATTGCGATAGTTTACCTGAACAAGTCGTAACATCCAAAGGCTAGATATGAATAATAGTGAACTCTATGTTTGCTAAGGTATCGCCACTACTGATTGTGACAGTTGGTCAGGTAACGGTATGCTGATACTCATATATTCAAGGCAAACAGGATGTATAAAGTTTATCAGAGAAAGAGAGGAAAAAAGAAAGACCAGGAGATGAAGTGAGAAAGAGTGGGGAAGTTAGGAGGGGGGGGGGATAAGGGGAGAAAAAAAAAAAGGGGGGGGGTTGGCATGCATAGCGTCATATCAAAGGTGAGTATAACTAAACCTGTAGGGTCTTGTAAGAAAAAAGTCAAGCGTAAACATCAAGAGGATCAACCTTCAGGTGGAGGGGGCAGTTAAGTCATTTTTGAGAGGTGATCACAGTCTCAATGGGTTTGCGTTATGAGCTCTTTATAGTAAGGGGTAGCTGTGAATTCTATCCAAGGGGACCAAGTTAAAGTGTGTCGCTGGGAGGTATTCTTGTCGTTATGGGTGATATCTTCCATGAGGTGCACCTCTGCTATCTTTTTTAGCCAGCTTTTCATTGATGGAATCTTAGGTTGGCCCCATAGGGTGGGTATTAAAGCCTTAGCCGTGTTTAGCAAGTGAGGTATAAGTGAGCGTTTATAGATTCCGATGGGTTCCTTAGTAGCGTGGAAAAGAATGATCCAGGGGTCATTGGGAAGATCGAAGTCTGAGATCTCCCGTATAAGTTGGATAACGTTGGCCCAAAAAGGGCGGATGCTTGGGCACGTCCACCAAATATGCGTGTGAGTTGCTTTGTTCCCACAATTCCTCCAGCATAATGGGGAATTTGCGGGGAATATCTGGTGTAGTTTCGATGGAGTATAGTGCCATCTGGTGAGTAATTTATAATTGACTTCAGCCATTTTTGAAGTCATGGATGAGATGTGGGTTAACTGTAATACTTTGTCCTTTTGATTGTCCGTGAGGCAAGACTCCAGATCCGATTCCCATTTAGCTAAGTAAGCTGGATGTGCTTTGTTTTGGAGTTTGATGAGGGCTTTGTAGAAGATCGAAATGCAGTGTGAAGGTGGATCTTTTGGTTTGAATATTGCTTCAATGTCATTTAGGTCTTGGAGTCCTCTTAAGGGTTGAGGAAGGGTTCGGAGGAAGCGTTGTAGTTGAATGAACCTCCATTTATCCAGAAATGTGATTGGTTTAGAGCCAATAATATCAGGTAGAGGCTTGAGGGTGTTGGCACGAAGGACATGGTGGAGTAAAAGGGGTCCTTCTGGGGACCATGTCTTAAAACCTGGATCTAATAAACCTGGTAGGAAATAATTATGGTTAAGAAGCGGTAGTAATGGGGAGTCATATGACCAGGAAAATTTCTTGTGCAGAGTGTCCCAGACATCCAGGGTAGAAGTGGTGAGCGAAGAGGTTGTGTGGGCGAGATGCCTATGGAGGCGGGGTAGCCAAGGTGCAACCGAGAGGTCAATATTACTTAGGGAGTGTTCTAGATTCACCCATAATTTGGCGTTGACAGCGTATTTCCATTCAGCTAGTCTAGATAATATCACAGCCTGATAATAGACCTTAAAGTTCGGGAGGGCCAGTCCCCCCGAGCCCTTGGAGCGAAATAAAACGTCTCCAGATACTCTAGGGCGGCTGTTCCTCCAGATGAAGCAGGAGATCATGGTTTGTAATGTGGTGAAGAACCCTATAGGAACACCCAATGGAATCATTTGGAAGAAAAATAGAACTCGAGGTAGAATGTTCATTTTAACAATATTCACTCTACCTAACCAGGAATGTGAAAGACTGTTCCATTTTCTGAGATCTTCTCTAACATTATTTAATAGGGGAATGTAGTTATGTTGAAAAAGAGAATGAATACTAGGCGTGAGATGTATTCCCAAGTATTTCATACTCTGTTGTACCCATCTAAAGGGGAAGAGGGGCCTTAAACGTTCCTCCTCCTGTTTAGGGAGGTTGATATTTAGGATTTCCGACTTGGAAAGATTAATTTTGAAATTGGATAGCGTTTGATAGGTAGTAAAGGCTGACATTAAATTAGGTAGAGAGATGCGTGGTTGCTGGATAAAGAACAAAATATCGTCAGCATACGCTGCATATTTGTGGGTTTTGTTACCTACTTGGATACCGTGGATATTAGTGTTTTGCCTAATCGTGGCTAGGAAGGGTTCTAGAGTGAGGGCGAATAAGAGAGGGGACAAGGGGCATCCCTGTCTGGTCCCGTTAAAAAGTGTGAATGAATCACTTAAAGTACCGTTAATGCGGATTTGTGCCGTGGGATTGGAATAGAGAGAGGAAATGCGATAGAACATCTTGGGACCTATCCCGAAGTGACGTAAGGTCAATTTGAGGTAGTCCCAATCCACCCTATCAAACGCTTTTTCAGCATCAGTGGAGATAAGTAGGGTGGACTGGGCACACCTCCGTACATATTGTATTAGGGATATTGCTCGGAGGGAGTTATCTTTGGCTTCTCTATTGGGAATGAAGCCTGTCTGATCTGTCGAGACCCAGCTGGGTATAAGGGGAAGTAAACGATTAGCCATAACTTTGGAATATAATTTAATATCAATATTTAGCAGGGAGATTGGCCTGTAACTACTACATTGGGTGGGATCTTTCCCTGGCTTGGGGATGACTGTAATGTGGGCTGTAAGAGATTCTGGGCGTAGTCCTGAGGTTTGTGAGATTGAGTTGGCATAGGCTGTAAGGCGGGGAAGTAGGATGTCACTAAACGTTTTTTCTTTTTCGTACATCACGGGACACAGAGCGACTTAGTCATTACTAATGGGTTATATAGATTACCTTCAGGTGTTGGCACTGGCCAATTCCAAACCGGAAGTACCCTCCCCTATATAAGCCCCTCCCACCCGGGAGCACCTCAGTTTTTTGCCAGTGTCTAAGGTGTTGGCCAAAGAGTAACATGTGTTTTCACTGGGCTTGCGTACAGGTTCTTTTGGGCCTTAGTAAGCTGTTCCGGATCCCACCAAAAAAGCTTCATAGCTAAACGGTCAGAAGAGCAAGGTTTTGCCTGTAATGCTTCTCTTAGGAGGGCTGGACCCTGGGATCCAGAGCTCTGGTCATACCCACGACCAAGATGTTGTCTGTGCAGGGTGCTATACAGGTCCAGGGGAGTGGAATCCTTGGGAACCCAGTCCCTGAAGGTTTAATTACAATGCCTGCCGTGATAGGTGAAGTTTGGACTTCTGTGGACCAAACAAAGTCCTGCGGCGGGGATCAGGTAAGTGGGGGCCCCCAGGAACTTGGTTCTATTGGGGGACCCCCAAGCCTAATTTGTCTTTCTGTCTGTTACCTAACGGTATTCCCGCTAAATATCTGTGTTTGCCTGTAACTACTGAAAATGTAAAATTTTAATAGTAGTCAAGAAAAAAAAAAAAAAAAGAAAAGGGACCGCGGTACCTGTGTTAAACCACTAGAGGCCGCTGTAGTCCATTTTTCTTGTCATGTGGATCTTTGGTTTTCTCAAGTCAAAAGATCCAGGCAGCTGGTAAGTTTCTCTGTGGGAATCCACTTCCTCTGCCCTGTTGCTGCGCTCATCCACCGCACAGGCCCTCCGGCAAAAAGGGCCCTGGCTCCTAGTCCCCTGTTTGATTTCGAAAAGGGCGCCAATGGCGCACGGGCGCGCGCGCGGGCGCGTGCACGCGCCTCATATGAAAAAAAGGGGCGGGGCGGGTGGATGACGCTCGATGCGCGCCGCGGCGCTTCTGCGCATGTGCGGGCGTCCCAGCATAGTTAAAAGACACAGTACAAGTGTCAGCTGGATGCAAACAGAGCTAGCAACAAACAGTGGCACACAGAGGCGGTTGATGCAGGCATCCCCATAGAAAGGCACTTTAGTGGACACCAGCTGGTATATAGCAGCACCTGTGTTAGATTATTACCAGCAAAATTGGTGTATGACGACGGGAATACCTCAGCTTTGTGCTTAAAGGATATGTCGTCCAGACGCTCCGGAAATAGATCTTCCAGGAAGCCAAAGGGGTCTCCATCGGGCTCTGAGGATATTGGGCATGCTTGTACTGCACCAATCTCCCCTGAGAATTCAGAGGTCAGTAGCCGTAGAAACCCCGCAGGAATGCCTGGTGCTGCGGCTGTCCCCAGTCCACCTGCTCCTGTATATATAACAGAGGAGGTTTTATCCTCAACTCTGGGAGGATTGGAAGAGAGATTAACAGCATTGATCGCTGCTTCCCTGTCTCAGGAAAAGCGCGTCCGATCTCCGTCACCTCCTTCAGAGTGCCTGTTAGTGGAGGAACAGTCCCAGAGATCGACCTACCTGAAGGGGATCAGGATGAGGTTGATTCAGTTATGGAGGAATCAACAGTGGAAGAACCTTTCTCAGCATCTCAGGCTGAAAGATTATGGGTTCAGTCTCTGACTAATATGGTCCGATCAGCATTTAAAATGCCTCTGGCGGAACCACCATCCACTACGGTTTCCTCGCTGGGGTCGCTAAAAGCTCCCCAGGCTGTCTGTTCCTTCCCAATCCACCCTTTATTAGAAGGGCTTATTTACCAGGATTGGGAGCATCCTGATAAAATATTTGCTCCCCCCAAGAGATTTCCGGTGATCTATCCCATGGAGGATAAGTTCATAAAAAAATGGAGGGTCCCTACAGTGGACGCAGCCATCTCTTCTGTTAACAAATCACTGACATGTCCAGTAGATAATGTTCCAATGTCAAAGACCCAATAGATAAAAAATTGGAGTCTTTACTAAAATCTGCTTTCTCTACAGCAAGCATGGTGACACAACCTGCGGTAGCAGCGATTGGAGTCTGCCAAGCAGTGAAAGATCAGTTGAAACAAGTCTTAAGGGACTTACCAGATCAGCAGGCTCTTGCCCTAGCTGACCTGCCTAGAGCCTTGTGTTTTGCGGTGGACGCCATAAAGGATACAATCCAACAGGCCTCCCGCTTTACGCTGTCTATAGTACAGGCTTCTGTGGCTCAAAAACTGGTCTGCTGAAGCTCCCTGTAAAAAACTGCTGGTTAGCTTCCCATTTCATGGAGAACGCTTATTTGGAGAAGATCTGGACAAATATATCCAGAAAATTTCTGCCGGTAAAAGTTCACTCTTACCGGTTAAGAACAAGGGTAGAAGTCCTTCTTTTAAGAGGCCTACTTCTCCAGTCCCTGGCACATCGGCTGTGAAACAGTTCCGACGGCCTCCGCGGTCAAATCCAGGGGGCAGAAATCAGGGACAATCACAGGGTATCAAGAAACCCTGGGTCAAGAGAGGTACAAAACCTCCCCCTAAGTCATGAAGGGTTGCCCCCACTCAGTCGGGTGAGGGGAAGACTTCAGTTGTTCACAGAGACCTGGCGGGACACCATCAGAGATGGGTGATCCCCGCAGTAAGTCTGGGATACAGGCTGGAGTTAAAAGACATTCCTCCTGCCCATTTTATAAGGTCAAACGTGCCAAGCGATCCCCAGAAGAGTGGATCCCTCCTTCTGGCACTAGAGCAACTATTGCCCCAAGGGTAATCATGAAGGTTCCCTTGAAAGAAAACGGGTTCGGGTTTTACTCGAACCTTGTCACAGTCCCCAAACCAAATGGGGACATGAGGCCCATATTGAATATAAAAGGGCTAAACAAGTTCCTACATATCAGGACTTTTTTCGGATGGAGTCGATCCGATCGGTGGCCACCGCCCTACAAGGGCAGGAATGGTTAGCCTCGATCGACATAAGGGATGCTTATTTGCATATTCCCATCTGTCCGGCCCACCAGAAATTTCTACGCCTTGCAGTAGAAGGGCGCCATTTTCAGTTCAGAGCCTTACCTTTCGGTCTGGCCACGGCACCACGAGTGTTCACAAAAATTCTGGCCCTACGATTGGCCAAACTAGGAACACAAGGTGTAGCGATAATGGCATATCTAGACGACTTGTTGCTGATAGACCACTCAGTGAAAAAAACTAGAAGTGGTCGTTCACAAGATAATCAAGTATCTGGAATCTCACGGTTGCATTATCAACCGAGACAAGTCAGCCCTAAAACCAGTCAAAAGCCTGGAATACTTGGGGGCTAAGACTGGATTCAAATCAGAGAAAGATTTTCTTACCTCCAGAGAAGGTGTCGTCTTTGAAAGATTTGACCCACTTAGTGGGTACAAAAAAGAAAAAACATCCATACGCCTGTGTATAAGGCTGCTGGGAAAAATGGTGGCTTCATTCGAAGCGGTACCCTACGGTCAATTCCATTCAAGGAACTTGCAGAGGGCCATACTGTCAGCCTGGAACAAAAAAGTTCAGGCTTTAGACTTACCAATGTCCCTGTCCCCTTCCGTTCGCAAGAGCCTCCATTGGTGGTTGGTGCCCCAGAATCTGGGAAGGGAAACCCTTCAGTCCGGTTTCTTGGAAGGTGGTCACTACAGTTGCCAGCCTCATAGGCTGGGGGGCAGTACTGGAGCAATGGTCTCTCCAGGGCAAGTGGTCAGAAGCAGAGAAGGCCCTGCCCACCAATCTCTTAGAGATACGAGCAGCCCGGTATGCCCTAGTAGCATGGACATCCAAACTCCAAGGGTCACCTGTCAGAATTCAATCAGACAATGCCACAGCAGTGGCATATATCAATCTCCAGGGTGGCACCAGGAGTCGTGCAGCCCAGAGGGAAGCGAAATGCATCCTGGAATGGGCAGAAAGGTATGTCACGGCCATATCCGCGGTTTTCATCCCAGGAGTGGAAAATTGGAGAGCGGACTTTTTTAAGTCGCCAGCAATTATGCCCGGGGGAATGGTCTCTTCACCCCGAGGTTTTCCAGGCAATATGCCAGCGGTGGGGAACACCGGATGTAGATTTGCTAGCATCCAGATTCAACGCAAAGGTGGACAGATTTGTGTCTCGCACAAAGGATCCCCTAGCTTGCGGTTCGGATGCCCTAGTGGTCCCTTGGGATCAGTTCAAGCTGATATATGCATTCCCACCGCGATTAATCCGCAGAATCAGGGTAGAAAAGAAACCAGTGATTCTGGTGGCTCCAGCGTGGCCCCGAAGGGCATGGTACGCGGAGATTGTAAAAATGTCAGTGGGAAGTCCTTGGACCCTCCCACATCGTCCGGACCTGCTTTCGCAAGGACCGATATACTACCCTTCCTTACCAGCCCTAGGTTGACGGCCTGGCTATAGAAGCCCACATTCTAAAAAAGAGAGGGCTCTCTAATCCTGTGGTATCTACCATGATCAATGCCAGGAAGCCGGTATCCAGGCAGATCTATTATAGGATCTAGAAGGCGTACATCACGTGGGGTGAGGCCAGGAAATGGCATCCACGTAAGTACGTAATAGGTAGGATTCTGGACTTCCTACAGTGGGCTGTACATAGGAAGCTTGCCTTGAGTACTATAAAGGGTCAGACGGCCTTGTCAATATTTTTTTTTTTTCAAAGGCCCTTGGCTTTGCATTCATTAATCAAAGATTTCATACAAGGAGTGATGCGTATTAGCCCTCCGGTTAGTATTCCCATATGTCCATGGGACTTAAACCTGGTTCTGTCGGTTCTACAGAAACAACCATTTGAACCATTGCGGCACATTTTCTTGGTTCTTTTCACCAGGAAATTGATTTTCTTAGTAGCCATTGGTTCGGCTAAAAGAGTATCGGAATTAGCCGCCTTGTCCTGTAAGGAGCCATATCTGGTTATCCATAAGGACAGAGTAGTATTACGTCCTCATCCAGCCTTCTTCCTAAGGTGGTATCGAGGTTCCATTTGAACCAAGATGTGGTTCTTCCTTCCTTTTTCCCCAAACCTAGTTCGGTAGAGAAAAAGTTATTGCATTCTTTGGATGTAGTAAGAGCAGTTAAAGCTTATCTTAAAGCCACTGCTCAGATTCGCAGAACGGATACTTTGTTTGTTCTGCCGGAAGGCCCCAGAAAGGGTCAGGCAGCATCAAAAATCTACTTTAGCCAAGTGGATTCGACAGGTCATAATACAAGCCTATGGCTTGAAAAGGAGACCGGCTCCGTTCAAAGTTAGGGCGCACTCCACAAGAGCAGTTGGAACTTCATGGGCAGTGCATCACCAAGCCTCCCTGGCTCAAGTACTGTAAGGCCACAACATGGTCCTTAGTACACACGTTTACTAGATTCTACCAGGTAGACGTCAGAAGTCAGGAGGATGTCGCCTTTGGGCGCAGTGTGTTGCAGGCCGCAAAAGAGCCTCATGCCTGATGGCGCCCAGCTTATGTATCCCTCCCCTCATTTGGCATTGCTTTGGGACGTCCCATTAGTAATGACTAAGTCGCTCTGTGTCCCGTGATGTACGAAAAAGAAAAAGGGATTTTTATAACAGCTTACCTGTAAAATCCTTTTCTTGGAGTACATCACGGGACACAGAGCTCCCACCCCTCTTTTTGGGACACTTATTGCTTGGCTACAAAACTGAGGTGCACCCGGGTGGGAGGGGCTTATATAGGGGAGGGTACTTCCGGTTTGGAATTGGCCAGTGCCAACACCTGAAGGTAATCTATATAACCCATTAGTAATGACTAAGTCGCTCTGTGTCCCGTGATGTACTCCAAGAAAAGGATTTTACAGGTAAGCTGTTATAAAAATCCCTTTATAATAAAGAATAGTGTATCCGTCCGGTCCGGGGGCTTTCCCTGTAGGGGAGGATTTCAGGGCTGCTTGGAATTCCTCAACAGAGAATTCCGATTCCAGTTCCCGAAGGGTTGAGCTAGATAATTTTGGTAGGTTGGCCTCCTGTAGGTAGGTAAGCATGCAATTACGTCTCTCCTTTGGGGTCAAAGAGGGCGACTCAGTTACTTTATAGATTATCGTTGATTTAAAGGACTTTACACCCTAAATACGGTTAGCATTGGAAAAGAGGAGGAGGATGACAAGTACAAAGGATCCCTACCTTGCATGCCCAAGCTTAGGGGAAAGCGTGACTTGACCTGGTATGAGAGGTCAATAGGAGAGGTGAGCGCATAACGTGTAAGGTGGTGGGATTTCACCGAACCACTCAGCACTTTTTTAAATGTGGAATGCATTCTAATTAGAGTCACTGAAGTGCTTTTTATGTGGGACATATCTACTTACGGATTCACTGCAATATTATTGATTTATAAAGGACATTTTAAGAAATTGTTATTTGTTCACCATTTTTCTTTTGATGTTATGTCACAGTATTATGTAGAATTCACAGGATTTTCACGTTATTTATAATATGATCGTTTGAAGAACATTTAGGGTTTTAACACATTTATGCATGGTATTATAAGCACTTGGAAATAAGGGTATAGGCGCAACAATATTTACACTTATATCAACTTCACATTGTGGGAACACAATCAGATTGTATGCGGCCACCCAACAGAAGATTATGAGTTCACTTTGCTGAGGCATTACGGGATAACACACCAAAAAAATTTTTTTTCATTGATAAATACACTACGAGGTAGCACAGGATAAACTATTCACCTTCCATAGACTCTATTGGAAGGAGGAAAAGGAGCAAAAATGCAGCAGGAATAGCAGCAAAGTTGCAACAAAAAGGGTGGGAGTTTATATGAAGCTCATTCATTTTATTACCATGATTTTTATATAAAGCCCCACCCTTTTTGTTGCATATTTGCTGCTATTCCTGCTGCATTTTTGCTCCTTTTCCTCACAATGATAGGGATGGAGGCACATTACCTTACCTGGCCATGGCTTTATTCAAAGTCCCAAATTCCCCCCCTTTTTTTGTTTCATAAATTCCCCCCTTTTTTATGTCTATTGGAAGGAGGCATTCAATTACCCAAAGGAAATTGTGAATACTGATCTGACTTGGGATTTTCTCATTTGTGACTAAGCACTTTTTGGATTTCTGGGCCATGTAGTTCCTCTCCTAAGAGGTACATATTGACCAATCCCCTCTAGTTGGTGAATGACTGCTAAGCCTGAGCTAAGTATTTTCTCTCCTGAGAGGTTCACACTGTTATGCCCTGTACACACGATCGGTTTTACCGATGAAAACAGTCCTATGGACTTTTCTCATCGGACAAACCGATCGTGTGTGGGCCCCATTGGCAAATTCCGATCGTCTGTGTGGAACTCCATCGGAGAAAAAACCCACGCATGCTCAGAATCAAGTCGACGCATGCTCAGAAGCATTGAACTTCATTTTTCCCGGCTCATCGGAGTGTTTTAAGTCACGGCGTTTGGGACGGTCGGATTTTTGACTGATGGTGTGTAGGCAAGACTGATGGAAGTCAGCTTCATCGGAACTCCGATGGAAAAATGCATCGGATTTGAATCCATAGGAAATCCGATTGTGTGTACAGGGCTTTAGTCTCTTCAATGTTATCGTGGGAGAACTGTTCTTTAACCTGGAAGTCAAGTAGTTCCTCTCCTAAGGGGTACATACAGCCAGGTGCACACATACACTTCTGCTTGTTGTCTCCAATGACCAGTCTATGTTTTTTTTTTCTTTTTTATTAGAGAACTTGGATAGGAAAGGGGTATAGCAGGATACTCCAAATTGAACTATTCACACCGAGGACTCAAACTTCCTTTTCATAGTGAAACTTGACCAAAGT